>VXAL01001170.1:364680-392159 GCA_013399475.1 Chauna torquata | reverse complement strand
CAGGGTAGGGCACGGCGGGGGCCGGGCTGGGCCGTGCAGCGGGGAGGGGAGAGCGGCTCCGGTACCGAAACACCGGAGCCCTGTGCAGTGCCCCGTGGCTGTGGAACCAAGCTCTGGCCGTCACTTACGCACGCGTTTTTTAAAAAAATCGGTTAAAAAACGGCTGCCTGGGGTGCCTTCTGCTCTGCTCCGGAGGTGCCTTTACGGTGCGTTTTTCAGAGCTGTTATCCAGCTGCGAAGCTTGCCTGGTGCACTGCAGAGTGATTGAAATTGTGAGCTTTTAACAGTGTCTGTTCGGCAACCTGAGCTTTTTGCTCTTAATCGCCTTGTTTCCAAGCCTGGCCAAGGCTGCAGGGACAGAAGACAAGAGTGCCTCTGTGCATGTCATTGCTCAGGTTTTAAAACGTGCCCAGCGGCACGGATGGCTGAGCAACTACAGGCTCTGGCTGTTCCACTTTATTACTATGCATAGCTCAGTAACCTAGATTTAAAAAAAAAAACAGTCACATATAGGAGAGCACTTTGACTTGAATACCTTGATTGAGTTATCTAAAGACTTGTCATTGCTTCTGTATTTGTGGGGGGAGTAATTTGTAAACAAAATTTTAATCTGTTAATGTTACAAAAGCATCTTTTAGATATTTGTAACTTAACATTTTCTTGCCACGCTGCACGTGGCATAAACTGTGCAAGAGCTATAACATCTAGCAGTGACAGCAGAGTAAAAACACCCGAATGACTTTGATGGATGGCTTTGACAGACAGCTGCAACAAACTTTCATCTGCTGCTGGTTGTTAACCATGTATCTTAGAAGGAGTTGGTTCATCCAGTTTTGTGTAACTCTACCCTGGAGCAGCTAGCCCTGTGCAGAAGTAGCTAAGACGGCGGTTTCTGCCTCTGATAGCATGATAACGGGAGCAGCAACAATTGGCACCAGGGTGGATGCTTGGAAATAACACATTGAGATTCCCTACAGCCCCTTCTGGAGAAAACAGCAAAGCAAACAGCATAATTTCTGAGAAGCAAAAGGAGAGTAGGGAAAAGATTGCAGTGCTTCCTTATTTAAGAAAGTTTAGATGTTTTAACATAGAGTGCTCAGGAAGATAAGACCTTCACTTCTGCAGGTCTGGCTGCCTTTTGAGAGTCAGGTTTTTTTTTTTGTTTTTTTTTTTTAAATATAGATACAAAGAGTAAATAAATAATTTACTTAAGTGGTGATAATATGTGTTCCTCTAATTTATAATATTTCGTACGAGCTTTCAAGAAGAAAACATAATTAAAATTCACAAATATATGTCTGTTCGTACGTGCTGGTTGATTTCACTATATCAGCAAGAAGACTTAAAGATCAGGCAGACTGGTAAAGGTTCTAGGTATTCAGTACGAGCCAGTGACATATTTTAATGACTAAGCTGCAATTTGAAATCCGATGTCTCTTGGGCTTCTGGTTTTTTTGTTTGTTTGTTTGTTTTGTTTTAAACATAGGTCTTTTTTGGCCAAAATTAGCTTGTATTGCCTTTGTTCATTGTCACGTGTTATCTTATAAGCTGATTGCTCTCCTGGCTGATGGTCTCCAGAGCTGATTGCAGTTCAGAAGAAAAGCAGGCTGTAGTTTTTAAGTGTGATGTTAATACAGAAGTATGTAGAACAGAAATTGAATTAATTTGCAGTAAGGACTTTTTTAAAAAAGAGCAATTTGCTCGTCTGCAGTAGTCTTGGTGGTATTCAGTATGGATTTTGCTGTTTTTCTAAGTTTTTCACAAGGGGATGTCTATAGAAGCGTAGCTAAAAGAACTTTATTCACACCTAATTATTATTGCAAAAGTATTAAGTGTGGCTGTATGCTGGTGTCAGAGAAGGGAGTGGTAAACCTGTGGAAGAACCCAAAACTCTAGGCCAGGTCAGGAGGCAATACTCAAGATTAAACCTTATATCCTCCATTTTCTGAAAACAAAATTGAACTGAGATTTCCTATGAGAAATCCTTTCCCGTTTGCATCTAATGAACTTTTTCTCATTTTGTTTTCTTTAAGCCCTGCCCAGAACACCGGTTCCTGTAGAGGCGGGAGATGGTGCTGTGTACACACCTCTGCTAACACATGATGAGCAGGTAGATGTTCTGGACCGCCTTGACTTCATGTTGAGAAACATTTCAGAGCTAAGGAAGGAAGTGGAGGAGCTACGAAACAGCCTGCAGCGCTTAGCTACAGAAATCATTGGCGAAGTCAGGTAAGTATCAACACTTCCCCTTTCTGTCCTTTTCTACTGTTGTACGTTTGTACTCTATAGCACAGGAAAATAGCCATGACTGATTAAGTGTATATTAAATTTAAATTTTTTGTTTGGAAAAAAAGTCTCTCTAGTTTCCACTGGCATTGCATCTTGGCCTCCAGTGAGATAAGTTTCAAAGAAAATAAAATTGCGTATTTAGACAGCCTTGTTTTTTTTTTTCTTTTGGAATATTAAGTACTGATGCTTGCTTCAGGCATATTCTAGACTAGGAAGGTTATTCGTTCTGTAAATTATTTTTGTCTCTTGTTACTGCTATTTTGTCTTTAATTGCTGCCAACTGTAGGTAACTTTTGATATACGATAAAAGGTCCTATATTCTGCAAGGTGCTTCAGGATTCCTTTGGCTTTGTTCATTGAGGAAATCGGAGGAAGGCATGTGATGTGATTATCTTTTTGTATATGGATTGCTGTGGTCAGACTTGTTTTAGCTGTAGAATACAATGGTTGCTGTATGGTAGTGAGATGTTTATATAAGCACGAGCAAGTCACCTTGTGAATTCTTTGTGTATAGAGCAAATTGGATGGAATCTGCTAGAGAAGAGTACGGAAGCGGAATCTCACTATCAAATGTGTATTTGTTTATCTTTTTGCCTTTCTTACAGGTGCCATCTGGAAGAAACCCAGAGAGTAACACGCCGAAGGCGGTTCCCATTCCATAGAGAAAGAAGTGATTCCACAGGGTCCAGTTCAATTTATTTCACAGCCAACTCAGGAACAGCCAATACAGATGATGGAGAAAGTGAAGGCGGGTAAGCAGAGCACCATGTTAGAGGCAGCTTTTAAAGACTTCGGTGCCCAATTACTTACTTCTGAGCAGTTTATAGCATAAAGGAAGTGGTGGTGTTTTTTTTTTTTTTCCTGCTGGATGTCTGTCATCTTGTTTTTATTTGCTTTTATTACAGTAAGTTTACTTGATGCATTATAGAAGGGAAAGTTCATTTCCCTCTGAGGCCCCAGTGACAGTGACTGCTGCTTAAAATGAAAACTAAAGCCTTCCAGTGGTGTATCAGCACAGGACATGTCTCTGCTACTGTATGCAGCTTGGCAGGAAAGTTAATGGTGTACTGGAGGGAAATCGGAGATACTCCAGTTGGGCTGGATTGTAACTTTGGAATATAGATGGGTTTTTTGGATTACATCTTGAAGGTGCTCGCTGAAGACAGATACAGTTCCCTGAGAATCTGAACAACAAGGCACAGTTCAAAACAAACACACATTTAAAAAAAAAACAAAAAACAACCAGCCTCTGAAGGTTTTTACTAATGGGAGTTGGGAGCATCAGGAATCCATTGTTGATGTATTGTGGGTGAGTAGGAGCTTTTGCCAGAGATAAGTGCTATGATTCCAAATATGACTTTCTGGGAGGTGGTGGGAGGGAGACTTTTTAAAAAAAGTTGTTTGATTAGGGAACGTTGCAGGAAGAAGGGAAGTAGGAGCCCAGCCTGAGATTCAAGTGAGAGTAATCAGCTTAGAAATAAAATTTCTATATAATAATATATCTTAGAATATCTGGAAAATTTGAGAAAGCTAAAATATATACCTGTTAAATAAGGTGTCTTTGGCTAGGGTATTTCTTGTGAATTTTTCTCAGTGTGTCACAATGATCCCTTGTGTTGCTTAGGTTCTTATAGTTTAAAAACAGGTGAAAACTACAGCTTAATTTAAGAACACAGGTTAAAAAATCCAATATAAATGCATGTATTGTAATTTTAGGTAGAAAGCAAGAGGTCTGCTGCATACGTGTATCAGATTTCTGCCTTTCTGTTGAAAGGCTTCTGTGCCTTAATCAGATGAATTTTACAGCTTTTGAGTTATATAAAGGTTTTCTAAAACATGCAATGCTGGTACTAAACATTTTCCCAAGGAAGTTGGAATGAAATGTAATTTAAAAAGAGAAGTTAATTAAAGCATAGAGAGAAAGGCAGGCAGAATTCGGACATAACATGCTGTTTGGCAGAAGCCTAATGACGGGTCAGCTGGTGCAAACTGACACTTTGTAACATGGGTTTGTAGTCAGGGCACAAAGCTGCAATTACTATAGAAGCCTCCAAGAACAAAGGACACAGATCTGTGGGAAAGCAGCCTTTGTTACTTCCATAAAAGTACGTCATTGTAATATTCAGTCACAGTAACTGGAATTGGTGAGGCAGGAAAGAGCTGATACGGTGTCATTCAGGTTATAGAACTGCTTCATTCATTTCAAGTGAGTGTTCATATGAAAGCAAAATTTGGGAGTAAGTGATTCATGGCAGTACAGTATGTCAGAAGGCTACATAATTTGAAAATGTGTAGTTAGTTCTGAAGACAGGACCTGTGCTATCTAAATAACAGCAGATGCGTTTAGTCATCAGGCTGCCAACAGATATTTTGTAAAGCATATTGAAAAGGATGATATTTTTCAACAGATACCAGCCCTGAGTAGCATCTGGTCATTAGAAATTTTTAAGTCATGATAGAGGCCAGGAAAGATCCTAAGGTTTGCTCAGACTTTCTCCTTGGAGGACCTCAAGTGAAGCGTGGAGCAGGGGTGTATTTTACTGTAAAACCTCAGTACTTTATCAGGAACCTTGTGATGGTTGGGGGAGTTTTTACTTTTTATTTTAAAACCTGTAAATTAGGTTTAATGACTGGCGTGAAGAATTAGTGGATAAGCAGCTCTCATCTTATTTAAAAAAAAAAAAGATGTTTGAATAGTGTATCATGTGTCACTCTGGTATTCGTCCTACACAAATAGGTGTAACGTTGGTCTGTTTGGGGCCAGCTGCCTTTAACATGCATTGTTCTCTTCTCGAGATGTAAATACTAAACTTTTAAAATAGAAAATCAGGGTAGAAAATGCACTTTTTGGAAGAAGGCTAAGCTTTTTAGCAGCTGCTGGAAGGAAGAATAAGACAATCCTTAGCAGATACATTTCAGCCGTTTGTTCATTTCTGGCAATTACGTTCTTTTAATGAAATTCAGGGGAAAAAAGGCACATTTCAGCTTTATTTTATAAACCACATGGACATAAGCATCTTCTCCAATTTCATACACAATTGACAGAAATCATCACAAGCTTTCGGGAGTCTGGGGGTCTTGGGCTGTTACAGAACTTAATTTCTGCATATTGCTTTAGCACTGCATTGGTCTTTTGGGCTTCTTTGCCTCCTTCCATGTGCTTTTTAGTTCCAAATAGTATGTTTTCATTTTCTGTCAGGATGTGTGCTAGTCAGAGGCCTCAACATGCTAAAGCATTTAAGAACTTTCCATCATCATAAACTTGGGAAAACAGGCCAGTAACATCTAAATCCCTTAATGTTTCTAAAACCTCAGAGTTTATGAAGTTGTGTACAGTATTACATCCCTTTTTAAGTTGGCAGCATCTTGTATGAGCTGTCTTGGAGAAAACACATTTTTGTGGTGAAGAAAAAAGTGTGTAGGAGCCATCCATTGCTGCTTGTTTTTTAAGACCATATTGCGTTTCAGGATCCTTCGGTGTGGAAAGTGGTTTTCAACTGAAGTACTGAAATCTTTGCAGCCACCAGTAAAATGTCGTAGTGAAACAGTATCACTGCTGCGGAGCCCACAGCTAGGCTGCACGGTGGGTTAGGATGGGAAATAATGGATTGGGCTAAATCTAAACTGCAGAGGAAATTTGAGGAGTTCGTGTTTAAGTACTGAAAATGAAATAGTCTAGGGAACTAATAATATCACTAACCTTAAGAAAATATCAAGAAATTAAGCTTTTATCTCAATCTGATATAGAGCCACGCCGGTGTCACCTACCACCATGTTGCTACATTATCCATTAAATTCAGCGCTGCCTACTTAATCTTCAGCATGTCGTCTTGTGTTTGGTTTCCTGGCTTTGCAGTGATAACGCTGACTGTTAATTTATTTCTTGTCTTAAAATTTTTTTACTACAAAATGGTGGTTTTTAAAATTTATGGATGAGGGTTGGAGGCTTGGTGCGTGAGGGTAATTATTTACCCTGTACCAGAGAGGGAAATGCTTGAGCATAATTGATGGTTCTTGGAAAATAGAAGTTTGGATAACCAGATGTGTTTTGTTACATGTGTTTGGCCAAATTAGTATAACTGCTTTCTTTAGATATGGACCCTGGTCACATATATTTGTCTCCAGATAAAGGCAGCTTCACATGCAGAGCGCTAAACTCTGCCTTGGAGAACAGTGAGAAGTTCAGCGAGGACAAAAGGGAGTACAGCTATAGTTACAGAGTACCCCCAGACTGCGACGGCTTTTAATTCTAACAGAGCTTGTACAGTTCAACACATGGCTTGGGCACAGTTTAATTAGGTAACAACTACAAACGTCCTCTAGAATTAAATGTTTGTGGGATTTGAAGTATCCAGCTTCAGGAAGAGAGCCTTCTATTCTGATAAACCAATGAAATCTGAATATAAAAGTGCAAATTCTTAAATTTCTGGCTAACTTGAGTGGCTTCTTCAGTTAAGTGCCCACAGATAAATGTGAGGGGGGGCAAATAGATCAAGAATCTTCTTTAAATTGTTTGAAGCTGTGTTCTTGCGCCCAGGTCTAATTCTGTAAGTAGACACCTTACTGCAATGATGTCAGTCAGTATATAATGCTGTTTTAAATTTCCAGTTTAGGTGCCTGTGTATGATGTGGGGGAGCTGGATTTTGGACATTTTCTGAAACTTTGATCTAAGCTTTATCCTGTTTTTTTGTTTTTGTTTGTTTGTTTGTTTTACTAATTTAGCAGCTAATCATTGCCTGGGTTTTTGTTCACGAGGTGCTTTCCTGTGGCTCATCTGCCATCTCCTTGCTTGATTTTTTGCTCAAGTGAAATACTTTGGATTGTTCCCCTCCTGTTTTGTGCCTTTTCAGTGTGAAGAAGCTGTTTTGTATTTAGCGCTCATCCAACATGATGGAGGTACTAGACGTTGCCAAAACAGTTACTGTGTCTGAAACTTCCTGGAACAGGCTAAAAACCTCAAATTATATTTTCCACATGGATGAGTGTGTTGGATCTTTTGTTGAAATTCTCTTTTATAATTCATACATCTAACTGAATTGTCCTAGCTCTGTTCTTAGTTCAGTTCTTCCATTAAAGTTAAAAGGCCTAAGAGAAGCTGTTACAGCATGCAAACAAGGCATGGACACTTGTCACTGAACCCTAGTCAACTTTTTGGGGGCTCCCTTTCTTTCTTCATCTTTTTGAGGTTGTGCATGTTACATGAGAAATAATGAATGGTGTGTCATTTGAGAAACTTGGATTGCACAGTGTTCTCTGGGTTAAGCTAAGATATATTACTCTTCCTCTTTTAGGAAGAGTGGTTTTTTGTGTACCATATGTGTCATAGCACAGCATCTCTTCAGACCAATTTTCCATTATGTTTTTTTCTGAAAGGTACACCACAGCCAATGCTGAGTCTGATTACGACCGGGAGTCTGAGAGAGAGAGTGAAGAAGTGGAGGATGAAGCGAGCTGTGAAACAGTGAGAATGGCACGACGGGATTCCCTGGATCTCGTCAACGAGGATGAAACGCATTTAATCTTAGATTCCTCGCTAGAGGAAGGACTGGGTCAGCTACTGCAGCAGGCTGACCGCTTGCATAATGGAGATGAGCAAGAGAAGAGAGAGGGATTCCAGCTGCTTCTGAATAACAAACTGGCGGTAAAGGATGCCTTTTTATATTTCCAGGAGTGATTTGTGTTTTTAGCTAAATAGCTGGGAAAGAGGAAATTGCATTTCTTAGCAGGGTCCAGGCCCTACGCCACAACTGGGCCAGTTTCCAGTTGCCCCCTTTCTCAGGAGCAGCTTGGGAGTGGGCTGAAGGCCAAAACTGTTTCAGCTACAGCAGCAACCAGTTCCTAGTCGCTGTCTGTCCTGGAGCTCCATGCATCATCGTGTTATCACTTTCCCTGAGTGAACACGCCATATGTGTGCAAAATACCAGCAGTATGCCTACACAATAAACTCCACAAACATTTTGCGAACCTGGATGGTTCTCAAAAACCCTACAGGGTTTTTGTCACCTTAGAGGATGTGCCACTGTATCATACCTGCGATGGGAATTTATCCTGATTCAGTGTGCATTGGTGCCGCGACTGAGGTGTGAGAATGTAGCAAGGGTCAGTGATGGTTTTAGTCTAGTTGTCGCAGGGAGCTAGCTTATACCTCCAGCCATGCACAGTGATGCACCCAGCCTTGAAATGTGCCTTGCTGCAGCATTGCTGCTGTCCTGACCTGCAGCAGCTAGTTCAGGAATGCCTGTGCCTGCTGCAGTTGCACCATCACCCTCTTAGTGTTTACCTAAGAACTGCATAGCCAGCAAGGACAAAATTTTAGGTTACCAGCCTTTTAAAAAGCAAAACCTGTGTTACTTCTGCGTTTCCAGGAGTTATAGAGGGAAAGATATAAAAGGTAACTTGCTCGGTTCTAATTTCAAGGAAATTATTTTTCCTTCCCATCAGGAAGAAATGGCAGGCCTGTCAGCTTCTGAAATTCTTTTAAATGCTTCTTTCTTGTGATCTCCCACTTTTTTGTGTTTATAATACTAATACAAAATAAACCAGACTGTTAGATGGTTGTGTTTTTAAGTTTTTACTTTTTTTTTATTTTAGAAAAGGTAAATTTGCATTTGTCAGAGTGTATCTGCTCCAAAATCAGCAGTGCACCTACAGTACTGCGTCTGGTTTAAGAATGATCCAAGAATGAGTGCTGACTGAAACATGAAAAAAGTAACATTCAGTTTGTGATTTTAATGAAGCGGTGAGGTGTGGGCATGTTGGTTTTTTGTTGTTGTTTGTCTTTTTTTTCCTCCAGTGTTTTCAGGTTAGTGGAGACTACCAAAAAAATGGCCCCAGTATGACCTTTGAAGTGGAGGGGTGCCCTGTTAGAAGGCAGCGATCATTAGATTTGTACCAGTAGTGTAGCATTTTAAGCTTACGTGTGAATTCAGCCACTCTGTTTGCTCTTTTGTGGTTCTGCTTCAGTTCTTGTAGGTTTGGACCTTTTAAGATTTCAAAAAATGTCTGAGCAACTTCTAGTATGTGCCCTCACTTGATTTTTCCTTCATGTTCTCTCTGTCAATGGCAGAATGGGTGTTTTACATGGTTGATGTATCTCGTTTATGTTTTTACTGCAGTATGCAGACCAGACAGACTTTCTTTGGCGCTTGGCCCGAGCACATAGTGATATGTACAAAATCACAGAAGACACAGATGAGAAGAAATCGTATGCATCTGATGGTAAGGAATTGTGTGTCGAAGGCAAGGGAGGAGGGGTGTTCAAACCTGGTGCTAGACTTAAGAGTTATAAACCCTACACTGCAGACAATGTGGTGGATTTTTTTTCCCTTGTAATCTTATCGGGGGGGGGGGCATTATGTAGCTGTACTGTGGTGGTGGTATGTGTTAAAGTTTTGCTTTCTGAAAGGCAGTATAAGTAGACCAAGGGCTAGCTAAAGATGTAAAAGTTTGTTTCTCAAACCTATCTCACGTATCCTGCGTGATAGTAAGATAAGTTTTTGCTTTAACCTATTTAATTTTGTGTTGCTGACACATGCAACTATTAAAAAAAATTAATGTGTATGTTTACTTAGTGAAATCAGTTTGGTTTCATTTCCTTATTCTCCTTCACTGTCTTGAATGTGATTTGTTTGCCAGTTTGTAGGTGGGTCAAAATAAAACAAAAAATCATCTTTGTCACATTAAAAATGTGTGACAAAAGATAAATCATCTCTTCTATCTTGTTTATTACCCAAATAACTAAAAATTATTTAATACTAAAACTAATATAATTGTTATTTTCTGGAAACTGTTGTAGCCATTTAAAACATGAAATTTTAACTTCTATTTTGATAATTCTTTTTGCCTTTAGTAGGTGCTTAGTTTTCAGTTTTTTGAGGCTGCAGGCTCTTGGAGGAGACAGGGGAAGTGGGGCAAATTTCTAGATCTAAGGCTGTGAAATTAACAAGAGTTTGCAATGGTTTTGTTCTGATTAACTTTTCTTGGCATGTTGGGGAAGATATTTTCGTTGCAGATGAATGTACTTCCAAATAGGGTGAAACCATGTTGACAGGTCAACAAAATTTGCTACCATGCTTAAAATTTGCATGATCTCTTTGAGTGATCTTGGATGCCCCATATCACTGCAGGAGTGTGATATTTATATATGGATGTGGTGGTTTCACACCTGTAGCTAGCTGAGCTCTGCAATGTCGCTCTCTCACTCCCTCTCCTCAACAGAACAGGGGGAGAAAATATGATGACAAAAAAGCTTGTGGGTTGAGATGAGGACAGGGAGATCACTTACCAGTTACTGTCATGGGTAAAACAGGCTCAGCATAAGGGAGATTAATGTAATTTATTGCCTATTGATAACAGACTAGAGCAGTGAGAACTAAAAGCAAATTAAAAACACCTTCCCCCCCCCCCTGCCATCCACCCTCTTCTGCCTCCTCCCCCATGTGGCTCAGGGGAACGGAGAATGGGGATTGCGGTCAGTCTGGAAGACTTTGTCATCTGCTGCTCCTTCATGGTCACTGCCCCCGCCCCAGCGTGGGGACCCTCCCACAGGATGCCGTCCTTCCTGAACAGATCCTGCGTGGGCTTCCCACAGGCTGCAGCTCTTCAAGAGCTGCTCCAGTATGGGTCCGTACCACGGGGTGCAGTCCTTCCGGATAGGACTGCACCAGCACGGGTCCCCCATGGGCAGCAGCTCCCGCCAGATCGCCTGCTCCGCGGTGGGCTCCTCTCCATGGGCTGCAGGAGAACTTCTGCCCCAGCACCTGGAGCACCTTCTCCCTTCCTTCTTCACTGACCTTGGTGACTGCAGTATTCTTTCTCTCTCAGTTGCTTGCTCGTCTCTCCCAGCTGCTGTTGCACAGCAGTTTTTTTTTCCTTTTCTTCAGTCTGCTCTCCCAGAGACACAACCAGCATCGCTCGCTGGCTCAGCTCCGGCCAGCAGCGGTCCCTTCTGGAGCCAGCTGGAGCTGGCTCTTTTCTGACATGGGGCAGCTTCCAGACTCTCCTCACAGAGGCTGTACCAGCAAACCCCCCACTACCAAAACCTTGTCACTGAAACCCAATACAATGGAATGTTTTTGAGCCAAAT
Source organism: Chauna torquata (assembly GCA_013399475.1). NCBI lineage: Eukaryota > Metazoa > Chordata > Aves > Anseriformes > Anhimidae > Chauna > Chauna torquata. Next base: position 380,784 of record VXAL01001170.1, on the reverse strand, counting down.
ATTATAGTGCTAACATATATAACTTTTTATGCCATTCTGTTATTGTACTCTAACAGTCTTGGAGGAAGTAGTTAGGAGGGAAAGTGGCTGAATTTCTTACCTCTGACTATTTATTTGCAGGGAAAGAAGAGCTAGAGATTGCGTTTCAGAAATGGGATCAAAGCGCTGAGTGTCATCAGTGGTATGTAACTCTACTTCTTGTTTGTAAGAAGCACAGGAAAATTAGAGATTGCTGTGAGCTGAGCTGCATTTAAAAACTATTTGGGGGAAAAAAAAAGCTTATTTGCTCTTACGTTGCCTATGCTTCACTGCTATTTTCCTTAAAAAGCAATTTTTTAAGAGCTTTGGTTAATTGGCTTAAATAATGGCTTGACAAACAATAGGCTTCATTGCAGTTATAGAGATAAACTTTTTGTTTTGCTTTGCTTATGCCAATTTAATTAGAAATTTCTTTGCAACAAGTGGCCAGAAGGGTTCTTGAACAAAAGGAACCAGCTGGAATAATGAACTTCTTTGGATACTGACAATAGATCATATCAAGGCTTTTGTGCATCTGCACCTAACAAGTCGAACTGTGCTGGTGGTAGTGAAGGATGCACTTCTAGATGAGGCTTGGTGAAATAAGCTATTGGCAAAATGGGTTTCAGATGAATGAGTACAATGAGCGCTATTAAATTAAGCTCCAATGTAAATTTAGCAAACTAAACTGCACTTTCTTTGGGCTACTTATAGCTTAGGTGCATATATTTTGAAAAGGTGGAATGAAGGAAAGTTTGCTATAGAAGCTTTCCTGGGAATTGTGAAATTTCCATTATAGAAAGTGGAAGACAATAATTTGCTCAGCAGCTGACTTTTGGGCCCGTGTATGTGCCTCGTTAGCACACTGCAAGCCTCTTGGCACGGAAACGAACTGAACTCCATCGGCACCGCTTTTGATTGTGCGGGCCCTGGGAAAAGGCATATCTGAGCGCCCTGTTCTGTGCTGGGTGTAGATGGGCTGCCAGAGAATGTCTTACGGATAAGCTGCAGAAAGCTAGTTCCTGAGTTGGACTCTCAGTATGGTGAAGCTCGCTTTATTTTCTTTCACATGTCCTCTGTTTCCTTTGGCCCCTTTTCAGCCCCCTGTAGAGTAAGATGTATATCCTTCAAAGCCAAGCTCACAGCCAGCTGCACAGCTCTGGGGGCAAAGTCTTGGGAGTTAAATACGTATGAAGTTTTTCTGTTGTGTTCTTCCAACATTCTTGGGTTAATTGTTGGTTTTTACTCTTACTGACGTTTCAGTAATGCTCTGCTGCACGGAGATGCTTGCTTTATGTCAAGAGTGATGTATTTGCCTCAGTCAGCTAGGCCTGTTAGCGTGGGCTTAGTGCTGTGCCAATGTTCTTACATTCATCTTAATTCTGGAGGAAGAAACATCGTTCTTATCAGACAGCCTTTTTTAGTTGCCTGGAGAGTGTCTTCTGTCTGGGACTGCTGTAGTCTGATCATGTATGCTGCTTGTCACCCAGCAGAGCACTCTGGCTTTGAAATGGGTTGAGACAATAGTAGCAGCAGCATATGGCTTTCTTTGTCCAAAGTTTGTGGGTTTTTTTTTTTTTTTTTGCATGCTAGAAAATGATCCGTAATTTAACCAAGCGGTGTTTGTGTCAGCTGCAGCTGACAGTATTTTGGTGTGGAGGGAGGCAAACGGTAGGGTACCTTGCTGTTTTCATCAGCCTGAATGAATAGGCTTTGGTTGCAAGTTGTGTGTGGAATTGAACAGACTGCTATCCTTTCGTAAAAATATACCAAAAGAGAGTTTCTGGAGTAGTACAGATACTTGTAGACACAAGGGAATAGCCTTTTCTAGTGTTCTGGTGAATTTGTTGATGAACAGTATTTATCAGCAGTCACTGTGAATGAATAACCACATGTAAAATAGAATAAAAGAGAAATTAGTTTTTTTATTGGAAAATATTGGGGAAACAGGATGCTGAATGTCTTTACCAAATAAGATCTGTGCTCTTCTGAGAAGAGTAAATTTATTTGGAGGATCACCTTGGACTGCTGACTTCTAAATAAAGGCATTTATCATCTTGGAAAGGTGGTGTAATTTAGCTTAGAATTGAAATGCTGTTTTTAATTAAAGCTTTGATACGAAGCAAGAACACTAGGAGAGACAATGTGACTAATCTCTAGCAGAGCGTAGTGTTTGGCTTTTTCTGCTGGGTTAGCATCTTGAGGGAATGTGGGTTTTTTGTTTGTTTGTTTTAGGTGCCAGATTGAAACTTAGTTTTAAAGTCACTTTAATACTTGAATTTTTGCTGTTTTACAAGGCAAGGTTCTAATTCAGGGTGTAATATTGATAGCTTAGCTTTATAATTCAGAATTTTATTGTGTGCAAAGTAATGGCAGTAATGGGATGTTTAGTCATGCGTCTCCAATACGAAATGTCAAACCTTTTGAGCTGGGCACACTGCTGTGTTCTCCATGCCTCTGTTAAAACCTGTGCCCACCTCTTCCGAGAACAGCTTCGGTGAAAGAGTGCACAGTTCTTGTCCTGTTAGACCTGTTCTTTTTCCAAACAGGAATAAGGCTTCTGCACATCATCATCTTGCTTCTAATTATAAAGAACAGCTGCAGAAAGGGCTGCTGGAGAAAGGAAATAGCAGAACAGCATGTGGGAGGCATGGGATTTGTTGGAAATGAATATCTAACTACCTTTATCAGTCGCAGAAATAATTATTTGCTGTCATGAATATAACAGGAAATTATTCCCTTTCCAGCTCTGTCTGGGTCATGGGATGGTCACAGGCTGTTTTAATTAGCCTTTTATACTAATTAATTTTACCCTGAGAAAAGAATCATTGCTAGTGAAATGATGCTTAGTACATTGAAAGATGCATATATATGAAAAATGTAGGATAAAGTGTAATTCTGAAAGACATTATTGTTTGTCTTCCCTTTACTTGAGTAATGAGTATATTGCTCAGAATAACTTTTAGCTCACCACACTGTCTGTTTAGGAAAAAATGTTTAGGAAAATATAAGGGAAAAAAGAGAAGGAAAGTATCCAATGATCGCTTTCCGTTGGTTTGCCATCCTTAACTCCAGCAGGCAGGAGCGTAGAGGTGAGTTTGCTGTCAGATGATAGCCCTGGATGGACCTATGCTCTGTGAGTTTGTGCAGTCCCGTTTTAAGCACTTGGTACTTCTAGTTTCCATGCCACCCTCTGGTACAGATGCTGTAACATGCTCTGTGTAGAAAAAAACTTAACTCTGTTTGAATTTGTCAGTAGAGGTCTTAAAGCTTTCTTTGGTTTTGATCAGACGCCATAGCTTTTGGTTTACAGAGAAGTGAACGGGGAGTGATTATTCACACTTTCTTTGTAATTTACGGCTTTATTCTCTCTTTTGAGTTTCTGTCTTTGGTATCGGTTCCCTTGCTGAAGAATCCTAATCTTTTATTAAATCATTTTAAGGAATCATTTTATTGTCTCTCATCACCCTCATCTCCCTGTATTCTATTTCACCTGTATCTTTTTTTCTTAAGACAGGAGTTGTGCGAGCAGCATGGATTTATGTAATCCTAACATGATGATCCTTCTCGTTCTTGCTTCCTTATACAGTAGTCGATGTTGTCTTTCTCTTTTCCACAGCATATTAAAACAATCACTTAATAGAAATAGTCCCAGTGATTTTTAGTATCTCTTCACTTGAAGCCTGTGACTGTGTATGTATCTTTGGGTGCATTTTTCCTGCATGTATTATTTCATGGTGGCCGTTATTTTCTATTTTATCTGTTGCAACTTAATGTTTACGGATTACTTAAGGTGCAATTGTGCTGCTTTTGGTACTTATTCCTTGTTCTCGATGCTATATTCTTTGCTGCAGTTGCACAAATCATTCCCTGTTTAATTGGCTTTAAGGTGTGATGCTTGTTAAGTAGGACAGGAGATACTTTGCGTACAAGCTAATCATCATTGCAAGTAAAGCTTCATTTTCCTCTCAATGTCTCGTGGTTATTGCAGTAATGAGTGACATTTTCAAGCAATACACAGAGACCGTAACTTAGTGAACGAGAAGGGATTGCTGAGCGCTGGCTAAGGCAACACTGAATAGTGTTTGGCTGGCTGCAGCTTGGGAGCATTTTGTGACTGGATGGTTTGAAGGCTTTGGCAGCGTGAGAGCGAGTGGTTTCTCAAGAAAGATAAAGCAGTAAGTGTCTGGGACTCTGTCTGGACTAGCCTTGGGATCTGCCCAGATATGGAGGAGTCCTTTCATGGATCTCCTGGGTCTTCTTGACATTACATTTGGTACAAAGCTGCTGTTGTAGTCATTCGCTCTTGGAACTCGGCTCGTCCCAAAAGAGCCATCTCCACAGAAGTGGCTGAAGCTGAACTGAGATTTGATCAGTGCTACACAGACCAGTCTTTGTACAGTGGGACTGATCTCTGGCTGTGCTTCCCTTGCAGGCACTGTTCAGGAACACAGAAACACGTAAGGGTTGTGTTGGGTGTTTTGACGTAGTCAGTGCCTTTAGAATAGATTTGTGTATTGTGAGCTGATGGATGCTATATCACGTGTTCTTTATGCCTACGTACTCCTGTCTTACAATTACCTGATTCTTATTTTTGATACAGGCAGAAGTTGAACTCTTTTGCTTTAATTGTAGAAGATCTCTGAACAGGTAGATATGTCCAATTAAATAATTTGATTAGTTAGCAGATTTTAGCTTATGAATAGGAGGACAGCTCAAGCTTGTAGGTCTGTTCTTGCTTGCTTTTAGGGATGGATGGAGGGGGCATTGATTGTTTTACAAACCTGTGCAGTTTGCTGCTTAGACATGAGTATGTGACATCCTCATGAATGAAGTGAGAGAAACAGTTTCATCCCTGTTAGAATCCTCTGCCCGTTTCAATGTGTGTGTTTGCAGTACAACAGCAAGCACGTAACAGCAGCTTTAAGGATCAGGAGAGCAGAATGAGCTGTGTGTTTGCCTTGGCTTCAGCTCCTGTTGTTAAAAGAAATATTGGAAGTACAATGAGAGCAGCAAGGGATTTCAGAGGTCTATATGGGGAAAATTTTGCAGGTGCTGTATTCCCAGCTTTTGTTTGAGTTGAATATTTCATGTTGAAAATGAAATGCTGACTGCTGAAAGCTGTCATTGCAGAAGAAGTCATGAGCTTTGGCCCATCTTGGAGATATTATGTATGTTAATGAGAGGCAGGGGAGGATGCGTTCTTGGGTTGGATGGGCCTCTGAAGTGTGCCCTCTCGTTTAAAGAGTCAGTTGCTTTGGCAGAGCATCTTGCACGCTTGCTAGCCACTGAATTGTGTACCAACCCTTTTAAATTCAGTTGGTACATCTAGCTGTCCTGTGGGTGGATATCATTTTCTTTGAGAAGTGACAGCTCTCCGGATATGACTTGAAAATAGCTTTAATTTCGACAATTGGCAGTACTTCGGGATTTAACTCTTCCTGGATTACTGCCCAGAACTGGCCAATTTTGAGTTATGTCTGGGTTTCTGAGCTGAGCTTTTTGTGTTCCCTAGGTGGATTAAATAGGGGAATTGCTGACAATATAAATGAGGGGCAGAAGCAACTATAGCAAATCGGAGTAGTCATTACAAGGTACTTCAGCACTTAGAGGAGGAGGAACAGCATGCAGCTAGAGCCACCTGATAGCATCCCCCAGACTCAGGAAGGTCCTTCCTTTCGCCAGGGCTGTCAGCATCCTGAAGCACCTCTGTGTCCAGAGCCTTGGAGGCTCTGGGAGTGCGGATGCTGGGAAGAGCCAGGGAAGAGGAAATCAATGAAAACTATGAGCAGGGACAGAAGAAATCTCAGCAGGCTCCAGTTTTCCCTTCTTCCTTCTGCCCCTCCTTCTCTTAGAAACAGTGAAGTAACTTGACATTTACAGTCTGTAGGTTGCTTTTTATTTGTTAGACATGAAGAAAAGAGATGTCTTGTTTAAACTGTAATCTCTTTAACAAAGACCGTTGACTATGAATTGGCTCCAACATGTTCCCATTTCTTTCATTTCTTGAGGGATGATTATAAAAGAGTGGTGTGAAGGGAAGCATGCTGTATGGAAATAATTTTTATGAACTTCTGTACCCTGTTCCCATGAAAAATTTAGCCACCAGTAGTTCTCCAGCATATGATAATTTGGTCCATGCTTACTGTTGGAGAGGAGCAGGTGAAGTTGATGAAATCTTCAGGTATTAGTTGTGGTTCCGATGAATACTGAAATTGCAGAAATACGGAGATTGTTTGGGAATAATAATAATGTTCAACCTTGGCTGTTTGTATACTATTACGTTTGCATCTTGGTCTTTTAGATGAAAGCTGTTTAACCACGCACATCTCAGTAGAGGTACAGTTTTGTATGTGTCAGTAAAAATATTTTCTCTAAAACGTTTGAATGTATGATTCTGAAGATAAAAGCTGTAATTTCTACTTAAGCTTAGTACTTCCTTTTAACTTCTTTGGGGTAGAAGGTCTTTTCTCAGATTGCAGCCTTCACTAAGGAAGGGAGATCAAGGAATTCAGATACCGTAGGCTATTCTGTAAAAGTTTTTACCTGTGTTATTGCTACCTTTCCAGCAGGAATTTTGAGAGATGGAACCCAGATGGTCTCGGTTCCTTCATGGGGAGATTTCTATATTGCCATTTTTTTCTTGGAGGCTTGAGTCTGACCTATCAGAACAGAGCAGTTAAAGAAGAGCTGGGAATATAGTCCTAAAGGTTCTGTTTTTGCTCACTACTGCTACCGTATCCATTGCTGCACTACTCCTTGGCTGCTCGTCTTCTCAATTAGAAAAGCTTGCAGACACACATGAAGTGACTAGCGTTTGAGCATGAGTTCTGAGAACTGAGGTCTTAAGAGTATGGGTATGTGAATAGAAATCCCTCATAGCACAGTTGATGATGCTACAAACCTGGAAGACAACTTATGCACTACAAAAGGCTTCGTTTTGCAGCTCTTCTCGTTGGTGTTGATGCAAGTGACACCTTATGTGAAAGCATTAGTAGTTCCTGTGGTCTTTCTTTTATAGTTGGAACATCTCTAACAGCCCAGGTATGTCCCAGACTCTTTTGTAGTAGCTCTTGGGAAAATTGCCAAGTTTTCTGACTAAAACCAAGGGTTTAAATAAGCACAAAGTCACTCCATAAAAAATCCAGTGTTCCACAGAATAAATATTATTTGTATCTTCAGGCTTCACTGGGGATGAATACATTTTGTTCTGCGAACACATATGGTCCCTTCCTTCCACCTCCTGAGGCAGACTAGAGATCTTGAACAGATAAAACCAACATGGAAATTGAACAAAAATGAAGACATGTGTCACAGCTTTGATAGCTGATAAAGATTTTACTTCAACTTTTTTTAGGATTAAGGAAAGATAGATTGAAGTTTGGGTAGAGAAAGGGGTATTTCAACCTTTCTCTTCTGTGGCGGTGATTGGAATTTTGACTTAAATCACAGATGAAGATCAATTTTGGTTTTAGCCAGGTGCCTTTGTAGACAGCTTACTAGCTGATGTGCAACTTAACGTAATTTGCCAGGTTTCCTTGGAACCTGAATCTGTTCATAGGAATGTGGAAACAAGAATGAAGCAGAGCACTGCTCCGGATTTTTTTTTCCATTTTTCCATTAGTGTATTTAATTACATGGACAATCAAGTGTTTTATTTTTTTCCTGATATCAGCCTAAGCTTTGTTCTGTCCTCTCTAGACATGGAAAAAAAATTTAACATGAGGAACTATTTGTAAGAGAATACAATAGTTACTATATTCATCCAGTCTTTTTCTGAAAGAAAGCAGACCTTCTTGTCATAACCTTTTAGTGTGGTAATGTCCTGCAATCTTTCTATTCTTGTTGCGGTTTTATGGACTTTATCCAGCTAGTCCTTTTTTGCTTTTTTTAATTTATTACTCAAAAATTGAATACTACTTGAGCTCAGGCTTGCTAGTACAGCGTCATATTATTGCCTTGGGCTGTTTCTCACCTACCTTTAAATTTAATTCTCTGCTGCCATCCCCCCCCCATCAATAGATGAATTTTCTAGCATAGGCTAATCTGCCATCTATTTAAATTTAATGTGTTATATTATCCAGTTTAATGAAGTTGTTTAATAGCAACAGTGTTGATGTTGGAGGAATTTTTTGCCACTCCATTCAATATCTGTTAGTTCACAGTCAGTCGTCTCAAAGATCAGTTAATCATGTAAAATAGGGGTAAAGGAGATTCGGGTGACTTATTCAATGAAAAAAAGTCATGTTCTTTCTGATGGGTATTTTTCAAAACAGATTAAGTGGACTTCCAGCGATGAAGCTCCCGCACTCACTCTTCAATGAACCGCAAATCAACTTTATACCAGTTACAGTTATACCGTGTTTCCTTTGTTTACCTGTGAGAATTTCACAAAAAGGATGCTAGAGATGCTAAAATTTAATGTACTTATTTTGTATTTTCCTCAATCGATTCTCCCAAAGCAGGAAATTTGGATTAGTTTGGTATTTTGTTCTTGTGTCTTATGGGCAAGAGTGGGAAATTAAGTCACTAGAAACTTCTGCATCCCAAATGTAATAATAAGGCTGTTTGTTTTTGTGTTTTTTTTTTCCCGAGAGTGTGTTGCTGAGACATTGAGATTGTATGAGCTGTGAGCAATTCATTGATAGCGACTGCTGTGAAGCACTGAAATTAAAGATGACCCCAAGCTGTTGAGCAGATTTTCTGTCTGTAAACTGGAAGTGGTTCTGAGTGATCATCTGAATTCATTCGGAGATTCTTAGGGTTGCACTTTTCTGTCTTCCAAGTTGAGAGTGGTATTATTTTAAGTGATATTCTCTGTCAAGCCTTTAATGTGATTTGGAATTACTCATTTGTATGTGTTGGGTCGTTGCTTTCTTCTGAGTATATCTTGGTTACAAAGACTTTTATTTGCAGCTGATCGCCCTCAGAAAGGGAGGGGCTTGGCTTGTACACCAAAGCCCACCTTGCATGTGCCTTGAATGTTTAATAACAAAACCAAAATAAAACCCGCAAAACAGAAAACAACAACAGCAAAAAGAGAAAAACGTGTCACCTCCATTAAAAAATCAAAGTTGTTTTCATAAAAAGTAGTGAAGACCTTCATACAAATGGCTGGGCATTTGGGAATTACATGGCTCGGCAACGGTGTGATGTTCGTATTGCTATAACAGTGGCACTTTTTGGATTCTACTAATGAGTCAAACTCATATGAAGTCTCCAGCAGTTGTGTAAGTAGTGCTGAAGCAGTTCCCAAGCTATCATCTGGAGCCGTCACGAGAAGCCAATGGAGAGCTGTTTGCATAGTTCTGCTCCCGGTTGCTGTATCACTTCAGCTAGAGCCGCATATTCTGTTACTTTTTCCACCAAGTTGTGCAAGTGTGTGACAGAGGAAAGCTGCTTGAAGATAAAAGGTTTGGAGCTGGTCTATGGGAATTTAAGAAATTAGTTGGTTTTCTTCCACTTTCCAACCACACTCGTGTAGGTATGTGTACATACCTGTATATGTGCTTTCTCTGTTAACAAAATACTGCTGTAGGACTTGCTAGATTGCTTACAGTTCTTACTTGTATGCCACAGAATAGCTTGTTTTGCTCTCTGCCGAGTCATTTATGTTTTAAATAACTGTTTAGTTACAATACATAGTTTGCACAACTGAAATAAATGTTTATTTACATAGTACCTACACCAAAGTTATACATGGGTATACTTGGGTTGGTTGTGCATGCTATGTACTTAAAGTCAATAATGCCGGTCTCTAGATTACGAGATACACAGTTTAGTTTTGGTGTATCGAGGAAAAAAGTTCATATATCCAAGTAAAATAATTATACTAGTAAAAAAAAAAACACTGCAGAAATAAATCTGTGGCTTAGGAAAACGCATGTCTTTCTTTAAACACTTTAACACATTAGTTAACTTACTTAACATTAAGCAGTTTTAAAACTTGGTAAGAGTTACACACACAAAGCTGTCAGATTAGTTGTTTCACCAGAGCTGATGATCTACGACTATAGCATTAAGTGCTTAAGTAGTCTCAGTGTCATGTCCAAGTGATTAAAAACTTATTTAGATGAGCATTAAAGCTTAGGGTGGAATGTGATGAACAATTTTTTACTTGAAAACAGAAAAGGGAATGGAATTAATGAATAAGTTTAAGACTTGTCAGGCTGCAGGAAAGACAACTGAGAGGAATATAATATATCCGTTCACTGAGTGACATGGAGTTAGTGAAATGGAAACACTTCCTTCCAAAGCAAGAACTAGATGGCATCAAATAAAGTTGTTAAACAACAGGCTCAAACCAAAAGAAGTGTTTTACGTAAGGCTCAAACAAAAGAAGCACTTTACATCATGCCCACAGTCAAGCTGCAAAAAGCCTTGCCCCAAGCCATGGTGGCTACTGAAAGCTTATGTGTTTTCATAAAGCAAACGTCTGAGTGTTCTTCCAAGGACAAGTCCAATACCTGATCCAAAGAATATTCAGAGGAAGTGGCATTATGTGCTTGCCTTCTTTCTTTCTTACCTATGGATCTGCCATTTTTCACTTCCAAAAAAAAGAAAACAAATTGATATAGTGTGGTCACTCCTGTTATTCTTTGTTTGCCAATGTTAGTGCCTTTTTTTTTTGCAGAAATGTAACATTTTAATGACCACAGGTATCAGAATATGGGATATCTTGTTCAAAATTTGTCATCTTTTAACACCATTATCCTCAGTGAACCTTGCAGCATTTAGTTGAAGAGAATAATTCTCATCATAAATCACATGCCTTCGTAGTTCATTTTAACTTTACAAACTATTCCATGTAGGTGGCTTCTTTATAGCTGGTAGCCCTTTGTGCCTCCTTATTGTCCTGGAACGGGAAATCTGTGTCTGTCAAATGTTTGAGTTCACTAAGAGGCCTGATATAAGGAGTTCAGTATGTTGCTTCTGGGTGTGTGGTGGTTTTTTTTTGCTTTACAAATGGGCAAGAGATGAGAGATTCATTAATATCTTCCCAGTTCCAGACTGAGCATAATCCTTTACTTCAAACCAGCACCTTTGCTGCAGGATTTGAACGGCCATTCCTACAGCCTTCATCTTCTGATGAACTGTGGAGTCTTTCTCTGGCAGCAGGAGGCAGGCAGAACAAATAGATACGTCTCTTAAAACCTCTGGTTTGTGAGAAGGAAGAGCTGTGGACCTGAGGGGTGAGTTTCTCTGGATCCCATTTCTCATCCCACAGTTGGCTGATTCATTTCCCTGCCTTTAGCAAGCCCCCCAGCTGCTTGGAGGAGCTTGTGAACTCCCACTAAGTTGGCACCATTCCTATTCTAAGCCTTGTTTTACCTGGCCAGAACAACAGCTAGAGAAGGAAAGGAAAAGTATTCTCTTAGCTGGAGCCAACTGCAAAAGTCACCATGAATTACCAGCTGTTTAATTCATTTGCAGCCAGTCCCAGAACTGACAGCACTGTCTCAAGTTTTAGGATTTGCAGTTGGTCATGCTGAGTAACAAATCATCTCTGTAGGTTTGCCTTCCTTGCTTATGCTTGCCTTCAGGGTGAATGTGAACAGCTGAAAGCCCATTTATTTAAATGTCTGTTGGTTTCCAGAGGGGATTTGTAAGATGTACCCTGCAACTGTTGAATATTTCCATATTTGATGATAACTTTCGGTTTTAAAATAATTAGTCTTGACGGTGTCTTTTTTTTTCTCCCAGCCTACCAGTCTTCATTCTAAAAGACCTGTGCTGCTGAGTGGTTTGTTTTTGTTTTTTTGTTTTGTTTTCTTTTTTTGAGGAGTTTATTTCCTTTTATTTTTAAGGGAATACTTGTGGCTCAAGCCCAAAATGTATTGTTTACTTTTCTTATGTAAAGCTAGAAGTCTTGCCTCCACAGTATTCCCAAATCAATCTGTCTAGGAAATGTCAGGGTTGAAAAGAGGAATAATCATTTAAAAATTTTTTTGGAATTTCCAATAGTGTATGCTACTTAACTCTGAGAGGTCCTGCTCCCTTGAGTTAGATAAAAGACGTGTAGGTCTCCTTGAACTAGTCTGACATGAAACGATCAGAATTTACGGCACCATTATTTACAGTTTTAGAGCAGTAAGTGAAGATGAGTGCATTCAATTAAAAACTAGGGCGGGGGGGGGAATTTTTACTTGATGGGGATACAGTAGTACAGTAAGTATCCAGGAGGATACTAAGCTGTGGAGCTAGAGGCAGCTAGCTGTTGCGAAAGTTGAAAATTTGCTAGGACTCTGGGAGAGAGGGCACAGGGTACACGAGTGTCAGTAAGAAGTAGTAATATGCAGTAGTGCTATAGCTAAGGTAAAAATTCTTCTTAAGAAGGAAATAATCAGACTTAAATAAGTTCATAGTAGTTGTGGATTGAGATGATTTCCCTCCCCCTCCCCCCCGGAGCAGATTGTGTAACAAAAGCCTGTGGGATTTTGGATTTTTTGATACATCTGAAATTATAACCTTTTTTAAGAACTACAGACAGAACTGGAAAAGTTCAGATAGTAAATGGTGAGGAACAGAGCTAAGAAATAATCTCATTTAGGTGGTAAAACCCAGATACCTGCTATGTTTGTTTTAATACCAGAATGCAAATTCTATTACCAAATTGTGCCAGGGGATGAGTGTTGTATGTTAAAGAAAGCATGGAATGAATAAGGTAAATAAGTTAACCGTATCAACACATACCAGAGAATCCAAGTGAAGTTAAATTCCGTGTTGAAATAGAAAATACATAACACTAGTTGGCTCGGATAGTGATGCTATAGAAAATCATGGAGCTCGCAGTATCTTTTATGGCAGAATTTACGATAATGTGAAGAGACCATTTCTGTTGCTCTCTACCAAGACTCGGTGTCATGTTGGAACACAATGTAGCAATTTTTTAAAAAACTCATTGTAAATTATATGATAAGAATATGACAATGTCCCAGAGCATTAAAAGCAGAGAAACAAGTCTCAGTTTTGCATTAAGCGATCAGTAGGGTAGGGTTCAAGGTGTTATAACAGCAAAACCATTTTATGGTCATTACCATAAAGTACTGAGATTGAACATCTTTGTAGGAGCATGGCAAAGATTTCAGTAAGTAATGATAACTTCAAAAGAAACAGAATGACTATGAAGAAGTTTGAGTACAGGAAGAGCCATAGGAGTAAAGTGCTTGCAGATAATTCAAAGCTTGTTTAAAGGCAATGTTTTAGAGGCTCAGAGTAAATACAGGCTACTCATTAATAAAAATAAGAGAAGCCTTTAATCTTGGTACTTTTAAAATTTCCTTTAAACATCAGAGGAGACTATGGGAACTACAAGAAGGCATCTTTCAATGTCCTGTACAGTAGAACAGGGAGGAAACTCTTGCAAGTTAAATGTAAAAGTGGTGACAGGGGACCCTGGAAAGAAATTAAACACACTACTAAAATGTTTCAGAGGCACTGAGATACTGAGAAATATTACCTGTGGTCCATAATGGATGGCTTAAATTCACATCAGCATGTGAACAGTGAAAGGTGGCAAATGGAGTGCTGATTTTAGAGGGTAATGAAATGACAGGATCCAGCAAACTACCAAGTAATCCAACTTCCTTGCCCGCCCTGGTCACTGACAGCTGTGATAAATGAAAGTTGGAGACTAATAGGGTATGCCATCTTCGTGAGAAAATGCCACTTTGCACAGAAATGTTTCACAGATCTGAAGAAAGTTGTGTGGGCGAGGGTGCTAGCCCATTGACATCGTGTACTTGGAGTTTCAAAAGAGCCTGAGAAATTCACTCATGCAGGTCTGTGAATGAAACTAAGCTACCACGTGTAAACCTCTTTGGCTTAATAACAGGCTAAAAACGGGAAGCAGGGAAGTATGTGCTCAGTTTTCAGAGTTGAGGGAGGTTACTGGGAGTCTCTGCCAGGACATGTACTGTTAAGATAGTTATAACTAGGGCAATATAAGCTAAAACTGACTTTAGGAAATTGCAGAAAGATATCATTGCGTTGAATGACTGTAAAAATGGCAAATGGTATCAATAGATGCAAAGTAATAATCACAGATAAAAAGCATGCCTAATTATGCACATGCAAGGGTGGACTTTTAAACAAGAGATATTGTGTCTTAATGGAAATTAATTATTTGGAAATGTTCACTCCCAGGAGTCAAAAGGCAAAATACAGATTAAAAGAAGGGAACCAAGAAAATGTCTTAATGCACTGTGCACCTCTATAGTAAAGCTAAGCAGCAATTTCTATTTGGAATGAAGAGCTAGAGAAGGTCATGAAAATGATTAACAGTATAAAAGAAAGCTTAGAGGAGCAATTAAATAGGTGGGATTTTTTAGCGTGGGAGAAAGTGAACTGAACCTCAGGTTCCTCATAAAACCTTGATGAATGCTGGTTTGTTCTCCCAGCTTTTGATAAGCAATGAATCTGTACCTTTACTGTTTTTAAGCTGTTTCCAGTAATGCACATAGAAATAGGATTGTGGGTCAGGGTGACCTTTCATCTGGTGCAACGTAGCTGCTGTAATGTGGCAAAATATTTTTAGGCTTCATGAAATGGCATGGCAGGAAAGAATAATGTTTTAGTGCAAGTTTCTTTTCTTTAGAATAACTCATGATTTTAATAGTGGACAGTTCAAACAAGCTGTGAGGATTTGATGTTCAGTGACCTCAGTCAGAGTGATGCCAGGCAAGACCAAGATGCTGTCTAGAATATTTCTTTTGACACCTTTTCCACATAACACCTGTAGCTCAGTCAGAAGCCAGTCTTTTCTTGTAAGAATATGGTCCTCAGCAGAACGTTAGAGGAGGTACTGCTGCAAAATTTTTCACCCACAATTTTCTGTTGTCGGACTTTTTTTTTTTAATTTTAAGGATAGAATCCTAAAATGACTCGCCCAAGAAGATCTGCACTTCTAGGACAGAGTCTCAGGCTGTGGCTCTAGTGATGTTCAAAGGTGGCATTTGATCAAGGAAACCTTGTGTCATGCATCCAGTACGAGGCAGTAATCTGGCTGCAAACACCTGCAGCCCGTGGGAAATCGAGGTTGCTACTGCCAGCCTTTGTTCTGGAGTCGGAGCTCAGGTGTTTTGTATAAAATGAGCTTGCCATGCCCACAAATACTTCAGAATATTTGAGGGTCTTTGTGTTTGAGACACAGATGTGTAGAGAGGAATTTCCTTTGGTAAGGAAACGTTGGGCTTCTGAAACACAGTGCTGAAGGACAGAGTGCAAAACCTGCATGGATAAAGCAAACAGCTTTAATGCGGACGGAAACCCCTGCACGGCAAAACAGTGTGTCTGCATATGCATGAAATGACTTCTTATCTACTAACTGTTCAAAAAGTTGAATAATACCATGCATGGTGACTTATGTGGATCATTCAAAGGCTAAAATGTTTTGACGTCTCAAAGCTTGGTATGATTCCCAGGGTAAAGCTGATTCTTTCGTCTGAACTGGCTTTTAAATCTGTTTTTGGTACTGGAAGATAGGGGGTGGATTTCATGGGCTAGGTACCTTTCGTTTACCTTGTGCGTTGTCTGAAAGGAGTTGTTGCAAGCTTTCGTTGTATTAACTTGTGGAGATAGTATCAAGTCCATCTTTCACATAAGATATACTTTAAGTTAGGAGATGAAGGCAGACTGCAACCTTTAAATACATACTTCCTGTAGAAGTGAGTTCGTGTCTTTGGGCAGCAGCCAATATTCAGAATTTATTAAATGAAATGCTTTCAAAGGAGTGGTGGAAGGCATCCTGAAAAGTGTTCCCATATCATCAAGATTTTTATATATCATCATCAAGATTTTTATATATCATCATCAAGATTTTTATATATCATCATCAAGATTTTTATATATATATTTACAATTTAAGAGCAGCTGTAAGTATTTTTTTGCAAGTCAGAACAGGGATGAAGCTGTTGTTCATCACTGCAGTTTTTGATGTGATTAAATACGCTTATAATTTTTAATCTTCATGGAAAATTGAGACAGTAGGAAATTAATGTTGCTCTAATCCAGAACAATTTATTGCATTAAATTTCTGTGACGTGGGTTTATACAAAATAAACCACCATTTATTATTCAACTGGCACA
>VXAL01001170.1:347142-364457 GCA_013399475.1 Chauna torquata | reverse complement strand
TTATTCTACTGGCACACAGCCCATTGACTTTTGCTGCTGGTAAGGCAAAGCCGAACTTTGACTTGGGGCTCGCATACGCTGGAAGGCTGGTGGAGAAACTATTTTGTATGTGTGGAATATGGAAACTCTGTGATATGCATGTTCTTGGCTTTTAATGAAGGGGCATCTTCTCATTATGCAATTTCACTTCCAGTTGGAGTGTGGTGCTGCTAAGTACATCCAAATACGGAATTAATGCAGTGGGACTGCTGCTCTGTGAATTTACACCCTAACCTCCTCACAGAGTTCTCTGGACAGGCCCAGAGGAGTACTTCTGCCTTCCTAATTTTTTGCTTCGATCTTGTCTCCTCTTGTTTTGAGCTTAGGAAAACCTAAGCTTGACCCTGTTGTTCCAAGCTCTTTATGACCAGCTGGTCATTAATTCAGGTTAAGTCACTGGGACTTCTGCTGTCTCTCCCAAGGTACTAATTTCTAAATTAATGATCACTTTAATTTCTGGTGTGTTTCACTGCAGTCCAAATACCTACATGCTAATTATGTCTCCCTCCCTTAGTCAAGTGAAGAGACTCAGTGCGCAGGAAGGTGAAAAATATGGTAATATTCCTAAAATATTGCAAAACTTCCAACTTCTTTATAAAGATGCATGCTTTGAAGCTCTGCTTTTCTGAATTATTTGCTTGATTAGAAAGGGTTTTACTCTTACTAGCTTTTAATCTGACTCTAGTAACTGAAAGTTGAGCTCCGACTATGGATTTTTATCTTCTTGTCTGTGCGTTTTGAAACCTCTCTTTTGATTTACTAGCAATTCTCTCTGAACAGCACTGAACAGTTTTACAGGCTACCCTTCATATTTTCAGTTCACAGCTAGTGTTGATTGAATAGGACTACGATCTAGCTCGTTAATTTGTTGGGTATTGCAACATAAAATTAGTTAAATATATATGAATCAAAATTTAATTTCAATAAAATGAAAGGACTTTCATGTCATCAAGCTGTTGTCAGTGGTCCAGTCCCCACATTTACTCATCTTTGGCAATATAAAACAAACTATATTTCACTTTTATCAGCTTGCTGCAAAGTAGCTGGTTCTCACCACTTCTTTCCCCTTCTTTTGTTCCCATTTGCCTCACCATTTTTTTAATTTAGTGTTCGTCTTATGCAGAAAGGAGCACCAGCAGACTTAGCTAGTTAGTCTCTGAAACATTTAAAAGAGATAAGAGAGATGTTTGGGTTGGCAAGCCATGCTGACCGTGTAGCAGGAGGCAGTGGGCTCTGGAGGGCTGTGTATTTTGCATTCAGAGGCCAAAAGTCCTGCTTTTAAGTGGGAGTCAGCCAGAGTGCAGCATCGAAAATGAAGTCTCATCAAAGCTGTGTATACTGAGCTTGGGGATTTGAGCAGGAAGAGCAGACAGTCTCTCATCTGGTAGTATCTACTCTCCTGTTGCACAGAGTTTATTTTCCAAAGAATGGGAAAATCTTTACTGAGATGAGTCTTCTGTGGGAATTCGTGGTTTGACCAACGTCAGCAGCTTAATGAGCAGTTCTGGTTAATAATTAGTCCAGCAAAATCTCATCATATAGGGTTTCGGTAACTGCCGAGACATTGATCTGAACAGTGTTTCAGAAGTTACAAAATGTTTACAAAAGATGAAAATCCCCTTCCCAAACTCATTATTTTTAATCTATCCTATTATTGTTAGCCTTCCTGCAGCTCAGTAGTGCCTCTCGTGACATTCATCCCAAGGCATTTCACGAAAGGAATTAAAATAAATAGCTTGAATGTTGAAGAACAAGCCAAGCTAAACAAGCAGAAGAGAGAAAAGCAGAAAACCATATTGGTGTTGCAGACAGGGAGAGGAAGGAAAGTTGGGATTGAAGACTTCAGGATGTCTCAGTACTGCAGCGTCTTGTGTGTTAAACCACCAACAGTCCCTGCACCTCGAGGCAAAGATTGAAAAGGCGGCTTCAAGCAAAGCTGGGTTGGGTAGGGTCTTCTCTTCCTGGGACTGCAATGAAAAACCAGTTCGGGCATCTCTTGCAGTTCTTTTTTTTTTTTTTTCAGTTTGTTTCATGACACAAAGATGGGACTGCTATTGACTGCTTATTTTACTAATGTTTCAACAGGCTGTTTAAAAAAAAAAAAAACGTGGTATTTATCTTTTCTTGACAGCTGAATATTGCACCACTTGACATTGATGTGGTGGTTGGTGGAGGGGTCAGGCTGGGCTCACTGTGTGTCCCATTGGATTTATTGTTCCTTTGAAGACTTGTTAGACTTCCCTTGGGGAAGGAGGGGGTAGAATAAAGGAAGGTTATGCAGAATTTTAGCTTCCATTTTAAAAAGAAAGGGTGTTTCTAGGACTTAATGTTTTTTTGTAGGACCTTAAACCTGACCTAATTGTATCTAATGCCTACCCACATATCCAGGAGCCTGAACAGTGTGGTTGCCATATTCAGGCAAGTTCCTATGCATCAAACAGAGCTTCAGACTACAAGATTTATTGTGTAGAAATATTTCTATCTTGTGGTCTTAGAAAATAAGCCTTGTGTTGGCATTTATTTCTAAACCCTAGTTGTGTTCTGGTAAGGGATATTTAGCACAGGCTGATGTTTGTTGTGATACCAGCTCCAGAAGATCATAAGAAAAACACTTCCTCTGCAAGCGGCGGATTACGGCAATGCAGCTGTGAACTTTTTGGTTGGGTGGAAGGGATTTACCCAATCATGGTAGTTTTTCCATTGTGATGAAAAACAAGAATTTTAGAATTGAACCAGAGTTTTTCAAAAGAAAACTGGCATGATAAAGGAATGAGATTTTACTGACAAAACTGTAAATATTCAGGAGATGAAACTTCTTTGTATTGTAACTAACACACTGAAAATTTAGTTCAGGCAAGAGTAATAGGGTGTGAAATGTTTTGTGGGTTTTCTTCATGACGTTGAAGAAAGTGTACTTGGGGGATTCAAGAGTATCCAACACGACTGTGTTAGAACTGTTGATGTGATAAAAGAAATCTCAAAGGAGGTGTACTTGCATCTTTCTTTTTCTCAGCTTTATTTTCTGGAAGAACGAGACTTGTGTTGTTCATTTGTCCTACTGTTTTACCCAGGGTTCTTTAAGCCACTCAGCCAGTTTCAGAGAAGAGCAGCGTGGGGAGTTGAGATGGGAGGGTGTAAATCCATAGGTAATCAAGCTTCCTTCCTTTTGCTGCTCATGAAATAACTAATTTTGCTAGGTACTGTGCTTCTTAGGGTCAGATTTTACAGTCTCTTACTAGATAAAACTAAATTGGTTTGAGCTTGCAGCACTCAAAATGTGTTATTTTGTTTCCCAAGTTTGGTGGCCATGTCGGGCTGCAGGATATAGGTAGGTTTTCACAATATTTCCCCTCGAAGTAGACATCCGATATGCTATAGATTTGCTGTTGTGTGTGGGAGATGGCTGTGCCTCTTCTAGTTAATTAGAGCTTTCAGCAGTTCTGGCCCTCGCTGCAGTAGGATTTGCTCCTCGCTGTTCTATGTTTTGATGCAGTTTCATTTCTGAACAAAGAAATTTAGGGTGTAGAAGAGTGATGCTCCTGGTTTATGTAGAAGGAAGAGTTTTTCAGCGATCAGTGCAGTGAACATTCATGTCATGTCAAGCCATTCCTGTTGACTTGCTGACATCCTTCGAGCTATTACCTTTCTGTGCAATAAATGTTTGCTGCGTATGTCTCTTCCCTGTAAATTATGTGCAGTATGTCCTGTTTTCCCCAGTACGTTGCGAAACTTAAACACGCTGATATCTTCAGAAGGAAGATATATGCAGAACGTAAATGTGTATTTAAAACCGACAGTTTGATTTCATACAAATATCTCGTCTGTGTAGGTATGCTATTCTTTGTGGGCAGTTATCGGAACATGAGAGTATTCAGAAGCGCATTCAAACTGGATACGTTTTTAAGGTGAGCAAAAAGGACGTGCTGCTTTTTGTGTGGATATTGATCAATACTTCTGTAGCGGTAAGTTAGGAAGACTGGCTCCAGCTCTTAGTGGAGAATTGATAGGTCTCAAAGGGATGCTTTTGGTGGGTGGTTTGGGCTAAGGAAGGTGATTCCTATGATGTGTGATGGGGGTGACTGGTTTTGCTCTGCACTTGTGCCCACTATAACATCAGAAAAAGATGAAGAATAAAAGTTTTGCAAGTAAAATATATGTATACAATGAGATTGAGAACTTCAAACATGAAATTACTATGTTGTAGTAAGACTTACTTAACTTTTCCTCACTAACTGCCTGTGAGCCTGCTTGCACCCTCCAGTAAGCGCAAAGTAGTTATTTTTCA
Organism: Chauna torquata; assembly: GCA_013399475.1. Taxonomy (NCBI): domain Eukaryota; kingdom Metazoa; phylum Chordata; class Aves; order Anseriformes; family Anhimidae; genus Chauna; species Chauna torquata. The sequence goes on along the minus strand of VXAL01001170.1, from coordinate 360,133 downwards.
CAGGAGATTCATCTGCCTCAGATTCCTTAATTTACCTTTCGTCCAAAACAGGGATAATGCAGGGTAAGAGGGTGCACCAGTTGCTACAGAACTGGCCATGTATAATTATTACCTTGTCAGTTATTCACATGACAAGTAATTTGGTTATGTCAAAGTTATGAAGAGGTGTTAGAATAAAGTGAAGGGTGGCTTCATTTTTTTCCAGGTAGTATTTTTTTCCCTGAGGCTCATAAAATGCTGATTTTTTTTTTTTGTCCTCATTGAAATTGTTTTAAGAAAAATTTGGAATCTTTTTATAGCTGTAGTTTTACTGATAGATGACAAATTGTGGACTTACTCCTTTCCTCTTTCCACGTACGTTCTTCTGCTCTTGTGGATGTTGCATTTGCTCGTGGCAAGAATATAACGCGTGTTGGTGATGATTTTCCATAGGAACACATTGATAAAGCGATTGCACTGAAACCTGAGGATCCAAAGTCTTACTATCTTTTGGGCAGGTGGTGTTACCAGGTAAAATAGTTTATTAATATTTATTACTGTTTCTTCCTCCTTCAAATTTAATTCCCTGTTTGAATGAAAGATAGGTGGATTGAAACCACCAGCCATAACCAGCAAGCACACTCTGTTTGGCTGCTGAACTCAGATATTGTGTCAGAAAGTACTGGTATGGAAATGTAGTAGCTTGAAGAAATAGTTTTAAAATTGCACTTGCATGGGATCTGGAAATTCTTCATTTCAATCCTGAAACAGTGCCAAGAAGAACACACCACTGACAAATACTGTCAGAAACCTCTTGTAACACAAAAGGTCACGTTCTTGTACATGTAGTACCTCAGTGCTTTTATAAAAGCACTATTGAAATGTCTGCCAGGACATAGCGTCTCATTCAGAATTTCTCAGCTTTCCATCCAAGTTGTTTTCTTAACTATAGTTGCGAAGTCTTAGGCAGTCCATCTCCCTTTTGTCGACCTCCTGTTAAGTCTAAAATGTATACCTTCATGCTGGTGTTACTACTTGAAGCCCTAGATTTTAAACATTAGAAGTTTTTATTAAGAGTTTATGTAAATTCCGGTCCCCCAGTAGTGAGAGAGAAATAGTACAGAAAGGCTGAGCTGGTGATCAGGACAAGTGCCGGCTGAGCACGTTTGCATTGTGTTGCTCCGTGCTCATGATCAAAGGCCAGAAGAAGGTAGACAAAGGTTTGTGGTATTGAAGACACGCTGTTTTTAAATACATGATTAAAAGCATGAAGAGTTTGAATGAAAGCATTGCAAATTGGCAGTGTCATTTACTCTTGCTGTTGTAGTACTTCTGTCCCACAATCAACAAAAGGCTTTAAAAGTACTTGGTGTACCTCTGTGCAATAGGATGAAAGCTACTGGGTTTTTGCTGTTTCTTTTATTTATTGCCACTATTGCTTTTCATTTCCCTTACTCCCCTTTTTTTTTTTTATCTTTTTCCAAATGGAAGCAGTTTGCTAAAACTATTCTTTCTGAACTGCTAAAAATTGGAGTTCTGGAGGGTCTGGGGCTCTAGCCTTTGCCTTTTAGTCACTGCAGGCGGCAAGGGAGGTGAAGTGGCAAAGAATTGACTATGAAAAGCACTAGCTGCAAACTAGCTTACTGTTGCCCATGGTTTAACCAGTAAAAAACAAACTACCTTCAAACCTCTAAGCACATATGGATGCGATCAAGGACACTTCAGGGCTGGCAAAAGCTTCTGCGCACAGTATATCTGTATAATCCTTTGTATGTGTTTCCTCTGCTACACAAAGTATTGCAGGTATTAGAAGAAGCGTGCCGGCTGCTTTCTATTTCTTGACGAGGAAAAGCTTGGAGTCAAATGCCATACATCAGATTTAGTGCCTATAAAAAGAAATAAGAGTTTGCAGTACCTATCTACTTTTCAGTTTATGCAATTTGAAAGTGCTTTGCTGCTGTCAGAAATGAAGTCATATTGCAGAGACTGTAGCTGAGATAATTAACTTAGGTAATGACAGAGAAGCAGCAAGCTAAACCAGTGGCAGCTCCTAGCTCTTTATTCTGTTCTGGACTTCCTACTCAGCCTCACTGCTCTTAGAGCTGCAGAAGCTAAGAAACAAGGGCAGGTATATGTAGAAATGTTAGTGCTTCTGCTATTCTGTGTATTATAAGAATTATAGAGTATTAAACAAAGGTGATCTTACCAGAAGTTACAATCGTATGCATCTTTTCCCCCAGTGAAATCTCAGGGAGCTTTGTATTAGAGAGAGAGGAGTTGGGAGCAGGAGAGTAAGATTTCGTGAAATGATTATAATAGCTACCTGAGTCTCAAAATGTGAATGTGTGTTGGTGGGAGGGCTTTAGCTGGCCTCTCTTGAGGGATCTTTGTATGATGAGAACGCATTCTTGTATGAGATTTAATCTGGCAGACAGGAGGGCTGCATATGTGCCTTTGCTGCAGTGCATAGGTGAGGACTGCCAGGAACTGGTGTGGTTGCAATAAGGAGGTTTGGGATTTTAGACCACCCGTACTGTTGCATTGCTGTGATACTCAACTGTAGAGACAAATCCTACATTGAACGTTATGCGTGTGGCAGCTGATGGATGAAACTGCACAAGGTGACTAGTAGTATAAGTTAGGGACAAAGAAAAACAAATCAGGTTTAATTCTGTAGCTGGATTTGGATACTTGACCAGAATCTGCAAATACTACCAAGATTTTTGGCCATCTCCCAGCTGCATGAACCAGCTACAAGAAACTGAATAATTCATTGTCTTTGTATACGTTTGCATATGGTGTGTCTTCATTGGGTTTGACAGTTTCATCTTACTGTCTCTGCAGGTTTCCCATCTGGGATGGCTTGAAAAAAAGACTGCCTCTGCTTTGTTTGAAGCTCCTCCTACAGCCACTGTACAGGATGCACTGCAAAACTTCTTAAGGGTACTGAAATCTGATATGCAAGGGAATTACTAACCTGACATGCGATCACAAGTGCGGAATTTGAGTACTTGTATTCTGCTTAAGCTTGTCACTCTCCAAGTGCTCCATGATGTATCTCCATTGACTAGAACTTGTGGAAGAAAAGCTGATGAAAGTGAAAATTTCCGAGCCTCTATTATAGAATATAAAAAAAACAAACATGGTTTTGAATACCTCAGAACTAGATCCAAAGTATTCAGAATTTTTTCTAAGGGTTTTCTTTTTCCTTTTAAAAGATGCAAAAATTAATGAATTCGTTGCTTGATACTAAATGCATGTGGACCATACTCTTTTCATGGTCTGTAAGATCTGTTTGAGCTCATCCTTAGGAACACTTGCATAGATATTCACAATGTTCTGTCATTTTAATTTCTCTCAGAATATTTTATTAAAAGACTCTCAGATTAGGTTCTCCAGGCTTTTGAAGACAACTCCTTTAAGCTTTCAGAAATGAGTTGCTTATCTATTTCTAGAAAGAAATTCTTAGGAGTGCTTCTTGAGATATAAGAATCCTAGCCTCTGGATGGCTTTTTTTTTTTTCCTGTCCTGTTGATGAAAAATGAATGGCCTGAGTGACACCTTAGAGTTTATAGCTCTTGTTGTGAGGGTCTGCGTAAGTTAAAATGAATTAAACAGACTGTCTTTGGCTGTGCCTGTGAGAACTACTCTTAAACACCTCTGATGAAGTGTTACAGAAACAAATTGCCGTTCCACTTTATAACTCATAGATTGGGCCAAAAGTTCTGCAAAGTGTCAGGGAATATCATACTTACATCAATTTCTTGCAATTTTGCCAAAATGTAGTTATGTGAGAGGCAATTTTGTGATAGGTGTCTGCCCTAGGCAGTATACTTTTCAGCCAAATTTCAACCTAAATGATTATATCATTTCAGAGAGAAGTTTGAAGCAAAGTGTTTTGTTACTTTTCATTAGAGAAAAAAGTAGCTGGTTGTTTTTATTGGTAAGTTAGAGTGGCACTGTGGTTTGAAACAGGAACTTGGATTTTTCTGAAGTTTAGCTTTGGTCAAATATGGAGAGAGGATGCAGAAGCATCCCTCTGGAAGCTTAATTACACCCTGAACAGGTACACTTCCTGTATGCTCAGCAGAGTCCATTTGAGCTTTCAGACACAGTTGGCATGCTCCAGGGGAATGGAAATCATCCTGAAAATTGCAGCTCTGGGTTAGTCACAAGCTGAACTAGATCTAAGACCAGACAACAGAATCAAGAAGAGGAACCTTGTCTGTCTTGTGCTGTTAGTGCTCTGATACCTGGGCTCTGGTATCTTGGTTGAGCGCACTGTTGAACTGGAATGCAGATGGGATACGGAGTGAAGCCAAATGTTTGTAGTAGGAGCATACTGTAACAAGGATGCTTGGAGCGTGATGACTAGCACTGAGATAGAGGGGGAGAAGGCAGAAGGACGTTAGTAATTAGGAAATTGGAAATTAGTAGCCATTAAGGAGGAGACAGAAAACTGGGGGAAGATTCCTGAAGTTTGGCACCAGCACATTTGGAAGAAGCCCAAGTGGATGAGACTGATCAGGCAAGGAGGTGAAAAATAATGCATGTGCATGCAGGAGGAGGTAGTCAAGCTAGTTCTGGGCTTCCCTTAGCTTCTGAGTGCTTGGCTTTGCAACCTCACCGTTCTTCCGTGGCACTCACAGTAGCCAAGAGGATGGATGTTGCTTGCTGAGTCACAGGCATTTTATGAGAGTATGAGGGCTTTGCTAATACAGCCAGGCTAGCCCATGAAAAGTTCTTACACTCATTTATGTATTTTAAAAAGTGGGACTTACTCATCTAACTTTTTTTTTTTTGAAGAGATGCAAAAAAAAATTGATACAGGTTTTAATCCTTTGCTTTGCTGGGTTAAAAACTTGCTGGGTGGCCAGGCCCAAAGAGTCGTGGTGAATGGAGTTAAATCCAGTTGGAGGCCGGTCACTAGTGGTGTCCCCCAGGGCTCCATACTGGGGCCAGTTCTCTTCAATCAGCTCATCCAGATCATTGATAAAGATGTTGAGTGCACCCTCAGTAAGTTTGCAGACAACACCAAGTTGGGTGGGAGTGTTGATCTGCTCGGGGTTAGGAAGGCTCTGCAGAGGGATCTGGGTACGCTGGAAAGATGGGCCGAGGCCAACGGTATGAGGTTCAACAGGGCTCAGTGCCGGGTCCTGCACTTGGGGCACAGCAACCCCATGCAACGCTACAGGCTGGGGGAAGAGTGGCTGGGAAGCTGCCCAGAGGAAAGGGACCCGGGGGTACTGGTCGATAGCCAGCTGAATATGAGCCAGCAGCGTGCTCAGGTGGCCAACAAGGCCAACAGCAGCCTGGCTTGTATCAGAAATAGCATGGCCGGCAGGACTAGGGGAGTGATTGTCCCCCTGTACTCGGCTCTGGTGAGGCCGCACCTCCAATACTGTGTTCAGCTTTGGGCCCCATGCTACACGAAGGACATTGAGGTGCTGGAGCATGTCCAGAGAAGGGCAACAAAGCTGGTGAAGGGTCTGGAGAATGAGTCTTATGAGCAGCAGCTGAGGGAGCTGGGGTTGTTTAGCCTGGAGAAAAGGAGGCTGAGGGGAAACCTTACCTCTATACAACTATATTAAAGGAAGCCGTAGCGAGGTGGGGGTCAGTCTTTTCTCCCAAGCACCAACTGATAAGACGAGGAAATGGCCTCAAGTTGTGCCAGGGGAGGTTTAGGTTGGATATTAGGAAAAATTAGGAAAAAAAGGTATTCAAAAGACATGTACGTGTGGTGCTTAGGGACATGGTTTGCTGGTAGACTTGACAGTGCTGGGTTAATGGTTGCACTAGATGATCTTAGAGGTCTTTTCCAGCCTAAAGGATTCTATGATTCTGTAAACTGTGTCCTTTGCATATCCCAATATCTACTTTTCTCTGCCTGTCCCACCCTCCCCTCTGCTCTTCTAGGTCGAGGAGCTGAGCCCAGGATTTTCCAAAGCAGTAAGAGTATACATTGCAAAGGTAACGTAACCAGTCACTTGTTTAGCTTTATTTAGTGCAGTCATATGCTTTTAGGATAAGAAATATTGTATTAAAAAATATGTACGCATCTTTGGATGGATGGAAATTACTCCATGCAGAAGCAAAATTTTTTAAGTTAACAACATTTCTAAAAAACAAAAAAGGGGGGGGTGGGGAGTGGCGAAATCATCTAGTGCAGAGGCATTATTCAGGAGGGAGGGATTCAGGAGGGATTTTGCCTTTGAGTCATCCAGTGGAGCATCCTTCTTGGTTCTTAACAGGTAAAATTCTGTAGAAAGCTGCAATGGTAACTTGTAAGCCACAGTTTGAAGGTTTAATGCCACCACCACCGCCTTGGATTCACCACCCTGAATGCCTGAAGCTCCTAAGATCTTTTGTTTACATGGAGGGAATAAATGGTTTTGAGCTCTTAAATGTTAAAACTGCTGCTTAGTTCCTGTGTCCTCTAGTTGTAGTTTAGAAATATTTAAAGCCCAAATAGCTTTAGAAAAAATCAGCCAGAGTGGGCATAGCAAAGAGTAGCTGTAGTCATTCTCTGTTAAATTAGTGAATTAATGAGTGAATTAAAATCACTCCCTAAATGTCATGTATAGAGTAAAGAATGGAAGACTTGGAACTTATTTTCTGTGAAGTTACAGCAGCAGCAAATTCTTGCACGTCATAACCTCAATGAATTTTCAGAGTTGATGTAAAAAAAAAAAAAAAGAATTGGGTTTCACTGTGGCTAAATTGTAATCTACATGGGCCAATACATTCTTATTGGGCTAATAGTTCACCACATGTCTCGCAGATGTGACTGAGCTTCAGAGATACTCTGCAAACACAAATTAACTTAGCAGTTACTAGGAGTACTTGTATCTATTTGTTTTTTTTTTTTTTCCCAGTCATTTTGGATCACATCCTTCATCACAAAATTCAAGAAGTTCAATTCATGTCTAATTATTTAAAAGTAACTAGTGCTGTAATGAGTCAAACTTCAAAAGAAAAGAAGAATTGAGTTTTACAGTCATCTAGTGATATTTTTGACTGACACACAGGGACACAGGATTTTTGAAGACTTCAAGGATGTCCATGACTCCATCTGTTTTGAATTCACCAGACGCAGAAATTTGACAGCGCTCACAGTAGAACAGATAATTCTCTTTCAGAACTATCCCACGATACAGGAAAATCACCAAAATACACACATGCATATACCCTGCGGTAACATTTAAGAGTCTGAAGCAATAGCTCTGGAGTTTTAACTGTTGTCATGATCCTTAATGATGTTGTCATGATCCTTAGTGAACGTTGGCTTTTTGTGGCAATTGCAACAATGACTAACTGATGTGGGTTTTTCTTGGTGTTTTTTTAGCAACCACTTCCTTGTAGCATGCTTATTTTGTAGTCCCCAAATGTCTCCATGACTCTCTAGGCACCAAAAACCTTCATGTTGCTTAAAGAGATGACTGTTTCTGTGCTGTCAGGGAAGAGTTCATGATGAAGAATTGTTCACACTTACTGTGAAACCTCAGAAACCTGTAAATGAGATGTTCCAGTGCTTGTAGTTGGACCTAATTTTCAAAGGCTTGGGGAATTAAAGCTACATAAAATGATATGCCATCAGTATGGATGTTTTATGATGAAAGCAGTGTGAGGAATAGTGGCTATATAAGTGGAAATAAAAATAGACCTCGGAAGATGGTGAAAATCACAGGGAGACCTTAACATCTTCCACCAAAAAAAATCTCCTTGTCCAAAACAAAAAAGAAAATCTAGTATTCCATAACCTGATGGTGATTATAATGCTTTGTGAATGAAGGGTGCTGCAGGAAATGTCAGAAGCCTGAAACTACAGAGTGCAAATGCTTCAGAGAGAGAAACAGTCCTTTTTATCAGTTGCCAGGTTCCATAATTGCTCAGTTACTTTTTGCTGCCTGTTTTTTTGTGTTTTTTTCCTGTTTAATTCTTCTCACGTTGTCATTTTTTCTTCACAGTGTTACAAGGACCTGGGGAACAGCTCTGCAGCTCTTCTCTGGATGAATCTTGCTTCAGATCTGCCAGTTAATACAAAAGAGGTAGCAGTCTCTGCTGTTTGTCTTACTGACACTGGAATAGGATTATTTTCCAAGAAAGAAAAGAAACCAAAATTAATTTTATGTTGTATGCATTTGACCCATCAAATCAAATGAGATTAAGTAAAATCCTCTACATATGTTATGTGACAAAAGTAACCATGGGGAAATTTTTGGAAATCCCAGACATGTAATCTAAGGTCAAGAGTTTCTCTGGAAATCTGATTTTGCATATATGTTCACTAGGCCATTCAACATTATATAAAGATACATTTGCATTAAAGTGTTAACCGCTAAAGGTAAACTGAATGATTTCAGTTTAAGATCTTACCAGAATATTTTAGACTTTCTGAATTAGATCTAAAGAACTGAAGGATATAGACATTTCTGTACCCAAGTTGTTTAGTAGTTCCTATCCGTTGCTTTAAATGAAAGCTAAAATTTCTTCTCCACATACTTCCTGTCTGCTCTTAGAAAATGGAGAATTCTCTTGCAAGCTTAAGAGTTAGCCACATCGTATTCATGGGTGTTACAAGTCTGTTCCACTAAATAGTAGACTTACACCAGGAATTTAAGGTATTTGTTTTGAGGAAAATAAAATCAGTAATCACACATTGATGGCAAGCTACTTCTGTTTGCAGAGATAAAATTGTTTTATACAAGATGTTCCAGCTTGCAAGCACAGGCTTTATGGTAGTTTGCTCCTTGGCATGGGCACTTTTCTTTCCTTGGGACCTGTTACCAGAATGCCTAAAGCAATTCAGCAAAATAATGCAAAATATTAAGAAGCTGAGGGTATGTCCAATAGGGGCTTAGAAGTCCAGCACAGCACCATACAAGCATTCTGCTACTCCCAGGGTTAGGTTATAGATGCATTTGAATGCGCTGCAGATATTTAGCAGGTCTATATAACTGCAGCTCATCAACTGGAATATCTGTAAAACTGCTGAGCGACTGCAGTTCACCTCCCGGTACACCAAGTTTGGGAAAGGTTTGTTAGTCTGGGCACTGTCATGCCTAGCCAGTTCAACTCAGGTTGGGGCACTTAGGCTGAGTGGTTGTCCTAGGGCTGGAGCACGCTATTATTTCTAATTACATGTGTGGCTTTGGAGGAGCGGCCTAGATTGCACTCTGGTGCCAAGTTAGCTCCTAAGCTCCTCCAAGCTGGATCTCATTGTGCAGAGCTATTCAGGAGTTTGTGTGTGCTGCCCATCACTTCTTTTTTCTTTTCTTTTCTTTTCTTTTTTTTTTAATATCTAGGATATTTCAGCTCTTCTATTACTTACTTTTACAGGGTTCAGAAAGCAGACGGTGTTTTAGAAACTGCCATGTGGCAGTGTTTCCCATCTGCGAGCCCTTTTCCACTTTCATTTTCCTTTACACTGTTTCTGTTAAGCAGAAACTGTGTAGAAGGTGCCATCAAATTACCACCAGTTAGAAATTAAAAGCTGATGTGTTTTTATTCAATATTACTCTGATGCTCTTTGCATTGTCATGAAAAATGCAATGAAGTGAACAGGGTCCTCCAGATCTTATACTTTCAGCTGTAGTCTGATGGAATAAACGTTCTGGATGTGAGGCAGAATTATTGAAATTTGCAGGATTTTCACACCACTCTGTTTTTAAGGCCATCATTAGTCTTTGGGTTGCTGTAGCAAAAGTATTCTGCTGAGATTCAAACCACAAGCATGCGAGAGATCTTGGCCCACCATCTGGCAATGCTGACTTGCCTGTGCTACCACCTGCAGGGCACTGTCCAGTACTGCATAAGCTATTTGGCTGCTGTATGGATCTGAGGAAACCAGGGCATCAAGCAGAAAAATTCTCTTCTTGTAGAAGGAAATATCCTAGCTCTGCCAGATGAGGAGCTTGCTCACCATCTGCTGCTTGGAAATCTTTCTAGACAGAGTTAGAATGGTATAGCTGATAAATAGAAAGAGGATTTTTTTTCTCTTTATGTATTGGAGGCATAAGAATTTAACCAGAAAAGCACTGAGATCTTTGGGAAAGACCAACCACTCTTCTGTGGGCAGAAAAGTCAAGAACAGTTAACTCGCTCTTCTGATCTGAAATTGAAAGTGGGAGTCTAGTAAGGAAGTGGATTTGACTGGTTGAGTCTTTGCAAATGTTAGCTCTTTTCATTCCAAAGGGACAATCAAATAACTTCCATCACATTGAGAAGGAAAAACAAAAGCATTTCCAGAGTAGGAAAGTCAGTGAGGGAGCAAAGGTTTGAATTCTGCTGTTCTGGTTTTTAGTTCTCTTCTCTCAAAAGGAAACATAAGAGAAACTCTTTGATACTTGGAAAACCTCAGTAGGCTTCAAAGATGGTAGTGTCGAGAGAGAAACGTGAAAAGAGAAGCATTAGGAGGGAAAATGTGAGGCTGGGGTTATACTGAAAACCTGGCGTGGGGTTGGGAAGAAAAGGGAAGTTATTTTTTTTTAATTGTATCAATTAGCCTGTGTTTATTATCCCGTCTTTTACTGCATTTCCAGGATGCAGAAAGTGAGAGAGAACTTGAGGAGATGCGGTCAGTCTGGGAAGAATAAGAATATAAGAGCTCATTCCACTTGATACTGCACAGACAATAAAATTCCAGTTAAAGGGGTTTCACGATCCTGACAAGTTTGATTGCACTTCATGGATAAGCCACAAGAGTTTACAGGAAAAACCACTCAGCAGTCTCATCAGCATTTCCTGGAAAAGATCTCGGTGGGATTTAATGAGATAACATTTTATATTATTTTCCTACTTACAGCACTGCATATGTTTGGTTTTAAAATTCGTAAAAAAAAAAAAGTCAAACTCCTAAAAAACAGATATATATGTGTGTGAGTACACACACACACACACACACACACACACATGTACATGTGTGTGTGGTACCTGAATTTCAGGTCTGCTTGCTGATAGCTCTCTGTACCTATTCCTGGGGATGTCTTCAGCAGATACTTTTTTCTCATTAACTATTTTATCTTTTTCATTGTAAAATATATTAATGGAATCAGTTGAAATAACTGGTTATGTCTTTGCATAGATGTTCTGCTGATGCAAAATTGAGAGCCGTTTTGCTCGGTGGGCAGTGTAACACCGATTTCTATCAAACTGATGCACTGGAGGCCATGGGATGTTCTCACTTCCCTCAGCCTGTTGATTTGAATGGGCACTGACACTATGACTTAAGAAAAGGCCACTACAAAAAAAGGACTACAATGACTTAAAATAAATGAGTTGTCAGTCCTTTCTTCCTTGCTGTGAAAAAATTGATGATGATGTCTGAAACACACACTTGTTGGTCCTTTCCAACTATGCTTAAACTACTTTACCGGTTTTCTGTTGGGGAGAAACCAAGCACTGCTCATTAGAGTAAATACCAAGGGACCAAGATGATGTCCTTCACAACAAGAGCTTTGTTTTTAAGAGGTGCATTGCTTTTATCAGAGAAGTGAGTGATAAGATTTTAAACTTTAGGACTTTCTCCCAATGACATCACTCACATAAGCGTGAAAACTTTGTGTGTCCCTCTAAACTATGCTGCTATGGTTTAGATATAATAACTTAGCTGTTATTTAAAAGCAGTTATTTATCAATGAAACACTGGTTACAGGAACAGGAATATTCTGTGGCAGAGCTGTCACTTTGCTGTGATGTTCTTCCACCAGTTCTTGTTGACTAATACACTGGCACTGAGAAAATGAAACTGACAGCTGACATTTTCTCTGACAGCTTCTGGGTACCAAACAGAGAAAGTAAATTGTGCTCTATTCTGACAAAAATGGTGAAGCAAAAACTATGTTCAAAAATTTTGCAAAGAATATAGCAAGACTTTCTTTATGTCCCTTCAAATATTAGCTGGCAGCTAACTGGATGTTTTATTTTATTTTATTTTTAATGTTTGTCACATACTGCCATGTTGTACAGTGTTTGTGAAGTGTAGAGTAAAAAAAAAAAAGTGTTGGTAAAACGCTTCTTAATCACCCTTTTAGTCCCTTGTACATGTGTATGAAACTGATGCTTCTTTGTGAAAATAACGTTGAGGGGGAAATGTATAGCAGACTCAAGCTCACAAAATTCCAAGTTTATGGACTTGACACTTCTTAAATGTTTTTATTTTGGTCCAAATTGAACTCCCTAAAATTTTGATGCTGAGCTCCTCTTATGAGATCCAGGCAAGGGTGCAATTAGCTTTATTTGCTTGAAACGATAAAAATTGATACTTATAAGTGGAGAACTGAATTCTAACAGACTAAACTTGATCACCGTATCTTTGTGCAGAGCTCACCTTGTGATGGGTGGGTACTTGAGCCTTAATTACAGGACTTTTCTTTGCTTAATGTATGTTCTTCTTTTCAGTTCTTCAGAGACATGATCAGGCTGCCTTTTTTAATTTATAGGAATCTGTCTTGTTTTGCATATTTCCCAGTGCATGACCTTTTTTTCTTTTTTCCCCTTCTAAACACCTAATCTGAAATACTGGCATGAGCTTATAAGCTGTTTTCTTTTTGGTTGCTTAAACCAAGCTGGGAAATACTCTACAGTGATGTTTGAAAGATGATGATCAGCAACGTGATTCTTGTATGGAAGGTTTGTAGGTTTTCCTTCTGAAGAGAAATAATAATAGCTCTCAAAACAGCCATGCCATTAATTGTGCTCGTATTGCCTTTCCCTGCCAGCAAGACCCAGAGTGATGTTAATCAGACATGTTTGTTAATCTGTGTGTTGCTTAAGCATTGCTGCCTTCTAAAAGTAAATGGTTTCAGTATATGTAAGAGAAAGAGTGTGAAAAGGAAATATTTACAATGCCGAAAGTCTATAGCTTTCCTTACTTCCAAACACTTCACCTGTTGTTTTAACTCATCTAAATATAAACTGTTAGCAGCATCTTTGAATTATGTATTTTCTGGAGATAGTTTTGATTTTGTTTCCGAAGATTTAAATTCTCCTTTTATTATTTTTATTATTTTTA
>VXAL01001170.1:290445-338056 GCA_013399475.1 Chauna torquata | reverse complement strand
AAAAAAAAAGAAAGAACGAAACGGACCCATCTGGGCAGTGGAGTGGGTGATGCTGCATGTCCCCGTCCCCCCCGGAGCTCTTTCTGCTCTTTATTTCCCCACTCGGGACTGCAGAAGGCACTTGCGGTTTTGGGCTTCGCTGCTGGATTCAGTCTCCGGGTGGGTTTTGGCGACTCTGGCCCCAGACAGCACCCAGTCCCAAATGTCACTGCGTCCCGAGTGGCACCCACATTGCAGAGGTGAGGCCGGCCGGGACGCACGGAGTGCGCGGCTGTGTTTCAGGCACGCTGTGCTGCCCGAAATCTCTCTGTCCCCTTTTCTCCTGGCACCCTGGAACAGTCACAGCTGAACAGCTCCATAGGAATGCCTGCAAAACGACCAACAGGGTTATTTTCATAAAAAGCTGCAGCACTTTTCTCGCACATCCCAGTGTATATGTGCTAAACGATTTCACCCAGGATGCTGAAGAGGAAGAGCCCTGCAAGACAAATAGGTACTGAGCAGTGTGCTGCAGGGATTTCTGCATGAGCTGGGGCCACGCTTGCATCCTACCAAGCATCTGCTGCCTGCCTCTCACCTCCAGGAGCGGCTCTGCGTTCGGCGGGGTGGTTTTCAGCTGGGGAGCAGTAGATGTTGGGCTTTTCCCGTGGTGGGGAAGGAAATATTTGTGGTGAAATTAGGCTTACGCACTGGGACCGCCAAGTGGGTTTGCCCCGTGGCGGTGGGCAGCTGTGGGCAGAGAGGACCGTGCCCCCCGCTCAGCTTTGGCAAATTTCTTACAGCCTCAGGGTTTGCGGCTCTGCCTTGGAGCTCGCCTGCAGTTTTACACAAATGTTACGGCCGTCATCGCGTCTGTTAGCAATTTGTGTTTTTCAGGAATCAACCTTCCTGTCAGGTTTCTGCTGAACTAACGGAGCCCAGCACCAGCTGCTGGGGAAAAAAAACCTTTGCAGGGAAAAAGCATCAAGTGTTTCCGCATATTTATACGCATGCAAAACAATAACGCTTGATTAGCTTAAGCTGCCTTTTTGGGCTCCCATAACACAAAATCAGCTTCATTTTCCATCAGATGATGTTGTATGAGGCTTAGCCTGCAATCCCCGTTGGCACTTCTTGTAATTAAAAACACCAACGTTACGAACATTTGAGAACTGCCTGCTGCCTGTACAGGGTGGCTTTGGGGACGTTTCTTGGTAGCGGTGGCTGGATGCTTTGGTTACCTGGTTTCAACCTGAGCAAGGCTGATGGGTCCTGGTGCTGCAAAGGTTTTGATTTAAAGTCTACCGGTCCAAGCAGGGTAGCCAATGCTATTTTCCCTGGGCAAAGGGAAATTAATTCTGTGCGAATAGGGTGAAGTAGGGTGCAGGGGGCTTTTGGATCCCTCCTCGGCTGTTTCCCATGCTGGTCACCCCAAAAACCAGTGTCATTTCATGAACAATCTCATATGGTAAGTTGCACAGGTGAACAGTGCTGGGCCACCTTGGTCCGTGTAATCTTTCCCTAAACAGCCTTTTTTCAGGCCAATTCTTTTGCTTGTTTGTTTTGTTTGGTTTTGTTTTGTTAAGTCTTAGGGGTTTGGTTGGTTGGTTTTTGGCTTTATTTTCCTAAAAGCTTCACAGTCCAGATGAAGGATGCCTGCTGGGGGTGGGGGGCAACATGGGGGGGGGCTGCAGAAGAGAAAATCAAGAACAACTGCATAACACCAGCAGGGTTTACATGGAATTGCATGGCATGGAAAAATGGTGAATTGCTCCTTGATGCAAATAGTCTAGGTTTGGCTCCTTTTTCCCCTTTTTCTTTTTTTTTTTTTCGGGAGGGGGGAGGGGGGGGGCCTGGGCGGAGGGGGGCAAGAAAAGGGAGGGGAGTTTNGTTTTTGGCTTTATTTTCCTAAAAGCTTCACAGTCCAGATGAAGGATGCCTGCTGGGGGTGGGGGGCAACATGGGGGGGGGCTGCAGAAGAGAAAATCAAGAACAACTGCATAACACCAGCAGGGTTTACATGGAATTGCATGGCATGGAAAAATGGTGAATTGCTCCTTGATGCAAATAGTCTAGGTTTGGCTCCTTTTTCCCCTTTTTCTTTTTTTTTTTTTTCGGGAGGGGGTAGGGGGTGGAGCTGGGCAGAGCGAGGCAAGGAAAGAGATGGGAGTTTCCAGCTTGGAGCAAGTTAGAACCCTTTTCCCAGCAATGTGTCCAGGCTATTTTAAAACAGTCTAAAATGTCAGACAAATCAGTCAAGGTTGAAAAGTTTGGCTTGTAGCTGCAGAAATATTAAGCTATTATTAAAAGAGAAAAAAATATCTGGATGGGCTTTTACTAAATTCACTTATCTCTGGGGGGTCACAAGGAGCCTCGTTGCCAAATCAAGAGTTTGAGTTGCTAAAAAAAAGAAAATCTTGCTTCAGATTTTTTTTCTAGATAAGGTTTAACACAGCAAATGCTGCAGCTTCTTATATGTTATCTTACATGTATATAAAATAAGCACCTAAGATTTTCTCTTTGCATGGGTGCTCATGTGGCTTGCTTTGTTTTTAAGTGACCTGGAGGGTATTAAAGGTTTAAAAAGAGCATGCTGGGAGTATTTGGTGAACTGTTGATGCATGCCATGGTTCTGGCGGAAAAAGCAGCCTGCTGTGCCATTTGCTGGAGTCAATGTTCAATAATTGAAAGCCTCAGCTTTGGGTCAGGCACAATTAAAAGCAGGGCAGCAGCAAACTGGTACAATTTCTCGTTAAAAATGCGGTGCTGTGAAATTCCACCAGAAATGCTCAAAGTGGCTTTGTTTTCACTTTCAAAACATCCCAACTCAGAGGGGATGTCTTTGGTCTGCGGAAATGGAAATGGAAAGAAAATCTCAGCTCCTGCAAAGCTGAACATGAGAAGGAAAAATGGACCAAAAAATACAGAAATTGAATCAAAACAGTTTTTTCACTTGGAATGGTCCATGGGGATATAAGCAAGAGGATAAGGATTGGTTCAGTTTCTCTCCCTTCTTAACGATTTTGATAATAATAATAATTAATAATTTTTTGAGGTTACAGTTGTCAATGGACGAGAGATGTATTTTTGCAAAGTGACTCCAAGTAATATAGTCATCTCAATTAACAAAATCTCCCACATCACTGCCAATATATTTGACATTTTTATTCCAACATATTCAGGTAAGTCTTCTTAAAAAAAAAAAAATGTTAAAGCATTAAATCAGCAGATTTTTTTTGGCAAGATGGAATGAAAACTATTGTGGGTATCGAATATAATGGCTGCGAGCAACATGCCATGCAGTGAGGGCATGGGTGAGGATATGGGTGAGGGTATGAGGCTTTCCTGGTATCATCCATGGCCAAAACTGAAGATTTGGGGCTGGATGGGCCTGTGTTCAGCTGTGCTACGAAAGACACCTCTTTCCCTGTCTGCTCCTGGACGAAATTCAGTGTGCGCTGTCTGTTGACCAGCATGGTCTGGGATGTGCCTGAGATGCCTGCTCATGGTGGGGAGGGCTCAGCCACCTCTGCTGATGGGGCACTGGGGACCTGTGTCCCTCAGCCAGGTCCCTTCCCCGGCCAGCTCATGGCTCTGGGTGGTTGGCTGAGCCTCAGCTGACCCATGGCACCATATGCATGTGTTCAGCCAAACCTTTGGCCAGTGTCTATGGGAATGAGGTGTAGGGTTGGGTTTTGAGCACTTCTTCCACTGCCTGGGATGTTTGGATCCAGCCCGGTTCATTAAAAAAAATGTGTTATTACAGTTAAATTGCAGCTGAAGCTCTGCATACAGCAGCAGAGCGCAGACCTTGGTGGCGTTTAAATCTCTTGGACATTGCTCCAGTTTCTTTTTGTTTACATTAGATTCCTGAGGATGTCCCGGAGACTTTTCTCCAAAGTAAGGGTATTTTTTTTCTCTCTAAATTTCCATGGAAAAGTTCCTTGGAAAGCGTTCAGCCTGGAAACACCCAGCTCCCAAACACATCGTGTCCTCCCCTGCCTGGTGGTGGCCAGAAGACATCAGGAGCAAAATTTGGCCATGGCTCCAGCCCTGGCCAAGCGCAGTCCTTGTGTCCTGTCCTAGAGCTCAGCATTGGTGGACAAATCCTTTTTGACTTGAGCAAGGACATCTCCCTCTCCCCAGATAAAATCAGTGCTCTGCCCTAACAAGGTGTCACTTGAAGGCTTAGAGGTGCTGTTGCAATTAAATTATTGTTGCTTAATTAAACCCTGTGGGCATGCATTACATTTTCAAGTGTGTTATATCTCCCCAGGACATGCTGTGTCGACGTGCAGTGCTGGAGAAAGAAGAAGAAAGGCGTTCTCCCTTTTGGCACTTGAGATGTTAATCCCATACTTTCATATCCACTGCCTAAAGATGCAGTTCAGGTGCTTAACCTGTACCAGGTGCCCCCCCTTCAACACCTGCTGCTGGTGCCACCATGGATCTTGGTATTTAGGAGCCTTAGCCCCACCTCTGTGGTTTGCCCATTAATTTAATAACTTGGTCGTGGGCTTTTTGGTGCCATCCCCTTGAATAAAAGAGAACCTGAGCTGCATGCAGCTGTCTTTTGAGATGGAAACCTGCAGGAGCATATGTCGTTTAATGTTGTTTTATGAGATGTGTTTCAGAGCGGATTTGAACCAGTTCGCCATAAGCGCAGCGGCCAGGCGATGCCTCCTGTAGGACAAGCTGGAGCGGATGCTGGCTGAGGTAAGGTTTTGTGGTTCCCCGCTGCCAGCAGTGAGCTTCGGATCAAGCACAAGCTAAAAAGAAAAATGCACATAGGAGAAGGGTAGGCAATCAAGCCAACAAACAAAAAAAATAAACCCAACACCCCCAACCAAACTGAGCCCTTTAGGCTGACAGCCACCTACAAACTGTCACCAGAAAAGTGAAAAACACACACACACACACATTAAATGCCTCAAAAAAAAAAAACCATAGCCTCAGATGGGAGGAGAGGGTGTCTTTCTTAAATTGAAATCACATTTGGAAAAATAAATCTGTTGTAACGTCCCATTTCCTCTCTTGATTGGCTTACATCTTGTCTAGCCTGATGCTAAACTGCTCTGGAGGGGACTTTTTGTCCTCTGTCTTTATAGAGTCCGCACAGCATCATCAGGAAAATATACCCACTTGGGTGTTCGTTTACCCTTTCACTGTGATTTTTGAGGGGTTAATCACAAGTAGGTTATTTGCTTTTTTTTTTTTTTTTCTAAATTTATTGCAAGGCTGTTATTGGAGGCACCTGGTTTTGCTCTGTGCAATTAAGAGCAAAGTGACTGGAGTGAGGGCAGGGAAGTGTCACGCTGATATGATGTGAGCCTGGGGACAAAACCAGAAGAATTGGCTTTAACTGCATTTCTGGGGCTCTCTTGGGGGGGTCTCCTTCCCCACTGCCTCACTAAACTGTTGCTTGAGCTGCTCTGATTTTTGGTCTTTCCTTGGTTATAATGATGCTTGAGCTTTCTGCTTTCATCTAAAGCATCATTTTCTGCTAAACACTGTTAAAGCATCCAGAAATACCCACCTCTCCTTGACTTTTGTGCTTTCTTTAATGGTTTTGCCTTGGCTGGGAGTCCCTGATGCCACTTGCTGTCCCCTGTCAGAAGCTGACATCATTGCCTGTTCCGGCTCATAACTGAGAGCACAGGCACAGCTAAGGATATCCAGATCTGTAATTTAGATGATTAAAATATAACACACCATCTCTCCAAAACTCAGAATAAATCTTCCTGCCTGCCTTGCAGCTGCTACTCCAGACAGGGATTATTGACAGGCAGGTGTGGGCTGTGAAATGGTGAAAAAAAAATTGTGTTTTACTCCTGCCCAGTGTGGGGAGGCAGCAGAAAGCAGCACTTGGGGTTTTTCCCCCCAGAACTGCAGGGTTTGGTTTCTCCAATGCAAAGAAAATGAAAGTGCCCGATTTCAGATATGTACTTCAAAATAAACGAGGCATTGCTTGATAGTCGTTGACTTCTTTAAGGGGCTTTCCTCAGCCTGGCTGTAAAACAGCTAAGAGGCATTTTCACATCATTTAACCCCAAAATCCAAACCATAGGCTCAAGTCTCCTTTCTGTTTCACCAGCTTAAAGTCCCTCCTGTGCTTTCGGGGTGGCTTAGAGAAAACATGAGATGGGGGAAGAAAACCCCAGTTCAGGCTCTCCTGGGAAGCCAGCAGAGATGCAGCTCTCACCGTCAAATCCCTCTGGGTAATTTGGCTGAAAATCAGGTGAGATTTGCCCAAAGGAGCTGCAGCTTGATGGGTCTCTGGGCTTAAAGAAGAAAACATGGTCAACAACCGTCTGAAATGTTCAATAGCAGGTTTGAGGGTTCGTAAAGAAGCATCTGCTTTCCCCAGTGCTCCCTTTGAGGATCCTGCATGCAACCAGTCTTTGGATGCCCATAAATGAGCCTCAAAACAAATTCAGCTTCTGAGGGAGAGTTGGATCATTTATCAGCTGCCAAAAGCCCCCCAGAAAAGTCTCTGCAGAGAGTGGTCATCTGAATTGGGTAGGATTTGCTTTCCAACAAGGGCTCCAGGTGTAGAGGGGCACCTACGGGGATTTCTCTGGGGCTTGCAGGGCAAATCTCTTAAAATCTGGGGCATTTAGGAACTAAATCATCTCCCAGTTTGCATCATGATGGCCATGAAACCAAAGGCTGGGTACTCCCCTTGGTCACTTTTTGCAGTCACCCACCCATTTTTTGAGTGTTCAGACACTGATTTGTACAAATGTTGGTCACCACCAAATAGGAGTAAAGTTGGAGAAGGACTTCAAATAAACGGCCACCAGATCTTAATGCGTCCTTAATCTGTGCAGGATTTAACCCATTACAGTGCACATCACATGGGTCTGGCCAACATGCTGAGGGTTAAAATGGACCAGTGGCCAGGACAAGGAGCAGCAGTTCTTTCAGAGGCAGCAGCTCACGAAGGGCACGAGGTGTCTCATAGTTGCTGCATGCAGTGAAGGAAGCAGGTTCAGAGCCTCCTGACTTCCAAAAATGCCACCTGACCACTCCTTTAATGGGCTGCCTTGGCTTGTGCAAACTTGATCTTATAAAATAAAAATCTTATAAATAAACAGGAGTTTGTACAAGTGCAGCTACTTCTACTAGTCCATTTGCTATCTAACGTTTCAAGGTATAACCTAAATGTGACTCTTGAATGGCCAGAGGGACATCTCTTGCGCTGCCCAGAGTGAAAAAACAGGGTTATAGCTCAGCCTGGACATGTATTCTTCCAGAAGGATAAACGGTATGAGCAAATGAAGGCATTTCTAGGCCTGTTGGGGACTTCTAAGCAATAAGCCAGTCAAAGGCTGGTGAAGTTGGCTGCCCAGTAACGGAAACCTTTGCTCATGGTCCAAGTTTGCAGCTCACATTTTAAATGGGACCATTTAAAAGGACTGTTTTCGTAGGCAAAAATCTGCCAGCCCTGTACAGGCTGCACCAGCAGTCCTCTCCTGCCAAGGATGCCCAGCACCCAGCTGCGCTCTTCTGCCAGTGGTGAGAAATTCCCATACACTGAACGCTGCTCTGAGCAGCGTGACACGCTAACCAGGCAGCCTTCTTTCGTGGTTCGTGGACAGATTTATTTGGCTCCCCTTCACAGGGAGCCTCTAAAACTCATCCTTGTGACTAGACCACACGTGACAGAGGGTGGTGGGTCTGCAGTGCTGTATCAGGGCAGAGATCCTGCAAATCACGTGGGTTGTTCACTCTCAAGAAGCTCATGAAAGCCCCTCGTTGAGGGGAGGTGGTTGGCCCCCATGGGCTTTGCTGGCAGCCCCAGAGGAGCTGCAGGAACAGAGCGGGAGCCGAGCCCTGTGTGCACCCTGCAGTGCCTGGAGTCTCTTGTGTCGACCCTTTCTTCGTTTTGTTTCTTTCCCCCACCACTCTCCTCACACTTCCATTGCATCCAGCTCTGTCACCCAGCAAGGATCCTAGCTGGATGGATCATCTCCCCCAAGTCCTCCAGCCCCCATCTTGTACAGAGCAGATTTTCTGCTTCAACTTCACAAAAAGCAGCCGACATTTAGAGAGCCAACACACCGACAGCTCAGGTATGGTCTGAAGGATTTTCTTGAGTTAGGCAAGGCCGGAGGACATTCACAGGGGTGGGATGGTTGCAGTGAGGCACTGCTCCTCTCTGGTTGTCACACCCTGATGTTTGGACCAGGCTGAGCTAGGGCTTTTGCAACCTTTATTGGGCAGCAAATCCATAAATTAACAATCCTGCTTGAAGACATGGTCCTGATAGCTCACCTGAACTGTTGTCCTATTAAATGCATCTCTGCTGCTGGCTGAGGGCTACTGGAAGAAGCACTTGGTGTTAAGAAACCAACACGAAGTTTCTGGGCAGCTTGGGTTCATGCAAAGTTGTATCAGCAAGGAATGAAGGATGTCTGTTACCCTCTCGCTGGGCTCAAGCCACTTGCCACTTCAGCCTAACACATCCATTAAAAAAGCAACAGGGGATATTTCTCTCAACAGCAAGAGGAGGCCCTTTTGTATTCCTAAGGCAGCCAAAATGTCATCCAAGTGGCTACATAAAGTTGTGGGCAAGGCAGATGAGCAATGCCCAGGAACCCAGGGCAGCATCCTCACCTTATTTTAACCTTATTTAGCACCACTTCCCTGCTAAATCTTTGTTCTGGCCCTATTGCCACTGCAAGCTCTTGGACCACATAGAGGGTATTTTTGGCAGGAGCAGTTTGTAGCATGTGTGATGGTGGTTTTTGATTCCTTGGTGCCACCAGTCACGTTGCGAATTCATTAGCATCATTTGAACAGGTTCAGTTCTCAGCAGCTACCTTCCTTCCCCTGCTTCTGTGTATTGATTTTCACAGCTCTTGCACAGTGCAGGATGCTGTTGGGTAAAGCCTAAGCGATGCCTCAAATCTGGAAGAGAATTGTGCTGAGGACTAGGAGGTTTACTAAGAGTTT
Organism: Chauna torquata; assembly: GCA_013399475.1. Lineage (NCBI taxonomy): Eukaryota > Metazoa > Chordata > Aves > Anseriformes > Anhimidae > Chauna > Chauna torquata. Next base: position 329,119 of record VXAL01001170.1, on the reverse strand, counting down.
CTTGGAAGTTTCTTTTGGGTTCTTTTGAGGTTTTCTTGAAGATGTGATGAACTCAGTCCTTGGGAGGCTTTGTTGGCTACTGCGAATGAGACTGCTGTGCTTATATCTGTTGAGAGCAAGAGGGGAAGAGCTTGTGGTAAACCCATGTGCAGGAGATGAGCTCCTGAAGGCATCAGACAGCAGGTGAAGTCTCAGCAATTTTCCATGCAGCAGATAATTACACCGTGCAGCTGATTACTTGGAAAATCTATTCAATCTCAATCTAAGGAGCTGTACAATGAGCTTGTAGCCTTGCTAAATGCTACAACATTTCCTGCACTGCACTCAGCGCTGCCTCAAGCTTTTGGCTTTGTAGGGTTAGCACATTATACATAGGGTCATGAAAAATCGGGGTGGACAATATTGCACTTACAAAGAGCAACTTGTCCATGGCGTGGCTGGCTGGGAGGTCGGGAGGGCTGGATTTCAGAAGTGAAGACATCTTATGGACCAGCAGCTGTAGGCATCCATGATTGCCTTCTGTCACATTCATTTTGAGGATGTTCCGTCTGCGTTGGCAACGCGGATGCTGAAGTCTGGTTGATAAAGCTACAGACCTGCCTTTGCTCGACGCAGGGACAGCCTGCACACCCCAGCTGATGCAGACATAACTTTGGCACAATACCAAAAAACCTGGGCCCTGGGACCAGGCTCAGAGTAGAACAAAAATGCCAAAAAAGCTGCTTTGTTCTGCAGGCAGCTTCTTTTGCAAGAGCAGCTTGGTACGTCAGCCTTGCTGGACACATGACTTCCCTGGACCTACAGAGTCGGTCAGCAGGGTCCATCACCCTGTTTTTGATAAATTCACATGCCCACACATCTGGCAATGGCTCAGTGCTCAACCTTTTATCACAGCTCTCCTCCTTGCTTAGCTTAGTGTATCCCCTTGGAAGTTCCTGCACTCCCAGGCTTCACCTTAAATACCCCCGTTTACCTTTCTCACAGGGATATAGTCTCATACGGGCAGCTCTGAGCTTCCCCTTCCCATGAAGCAGGTCTTCTGCTCACCATGACCGCCTCCTGCCCGCCGTCACCATCTTCTGAACCCTGTCATGTGCCACCCAGCAGCTCTTTGCTGTCCCTTGGTCAGTTTTCCCTGTAATACACCCAAGCCTCTGTTAGCTATGCAAATAATGGAGCAAAGACAGCATAAAGTTTGCTCGTGTTGCACTTTCTGTCCCAAGGCCGGTGTAATGGAAGGGATTAACTCTCAAGAGATGTTCAGCTGTTCAGTGAGGCAGTAATGAACTCTCAATGGCTAAGTAACTGTGAGGATGGGCTCCTCGTACGGAGAACACAGATGCTCCAAACCTGCGTGATGGGAACCAGAAGCAGCCACTGGAGGCTCTCCTAGCGTGCCCTGCATTAGCTGCAGTTTTGGGTGAAAAACCAGATCACTCGAGCACATCATTGATGAAGTCTGCATGCAGGCAGGCAGGTCAGCTAGCCTGGCCCCTTCTGTGCTGCCTGGCATGGCTGGGGATCTCCGTCTCTTCATGGGTATTAATTTCATTTTTCTGTTCAATGTGCAGTGCAGAACATGACCCACAGTTGTAGGGTAGACTTGCTTCTCTTAGGCTAGGAAAATGCTGCAGCTCACTAACCCATATGAGCCAGTCTCAGAGGGAAAAGTTTTCACACCAGCAAATCCTTTCCCTGGGGGTAGTGCTGGAGATTGGCACACAATTGCAGGTTTCTCTTTTCCCAGCAGATTTAGGTGTTTTAAAGTATCTGGTGGAACATACTTTATACAAGATATGGACAAAGAAACAAGTACATTTGGGCAACCTTACAGCCAGGCTTCTGCTACAGAAAATTAGAAATCCTCAGGATAAATTTAAGAAGCAAAATACAACTGAAAAAAAAAAAAAAGAATTTTAAGTGAAATTTGAAGTCTCAGATTTTAGTGTCTGAAAAGGTGCAAAGATACACTGCTTCTGATGTCTCTGCCTTGCATCCTCCCCAAACTCCATTCAACGCCCAACCACCCCCCGCGTACCAAAATACCAACTTGCTTTCACCTGCAGCGCAGGAAGACCAGGAACATTCCCTTTGGTGAGAAGTCCTCGGCACTGCCCTGCTGCACGGAGCGATGCACTGCCAGCTCCGCAGCTGCTAGCTCTTCAGCAGAAGAGGTGGAGGGGCGACAATGATGGCAAAACTCAGTTTTAAGATGGTCCTTCTGAAGCCTGGAGTAGACCAAAAGGCACAGCGCTGAGCTCACCGATACCTAGGTTGAAAGCCAGGACACGTGGTACAGGATTTTGGGTACCGAAATAAACTCTCCACAGCTCATCTTCTAACCCGTCACAGCACGAGCGATGCAACCAAGGAGAAACCCCGCTGTAACTTACTGTAGCACTGCTTTAACTATTTACGTTGTGTCTGTTTCAGCTCAGCATATTTCTGGATTTGCTGTTAGTTTCTGGTACAGCATTTTAAAAATTCTGGATGTAAAGCTTCAGCTGCAGCATTCCCTCAGTTTTATCTTTTTTCTTCTGCATTCGATGTTACAGTTATTAGACCTTCCTTTGTGTCCTGTATTTAATGCCTGGAGAAACAAATATCGAGTACTCTGAAGTTTGTTTAAAGTCCCAGATTGTATTGGGTTATGCAGATATTTTCTGCCTTTCTTGTAAGAGGACACAGCCCACTTGACTGTGCGAGAGCGAAGAACTGTGCAACCAGACGGCACAGAGAAACTAATTTATATTTAAAAGTTTCTCCTGAAAACAAAGGCCAAAACAATCTGGGAGGGAAACAGTAGGTCATGCATGGGCTTTGTAGTCACAGCAGAAGCCCAGCAATTTGTCCTTTCTGTTCTTTTGACCATCAACAGCAAAGTCTGAGCCAGGAACCATGGAGTGTTAAAGCTGCATTTCAATAGTGCGGCATAAAAGCACATCCATCTTGCAATGAAAACCGCTACTGCCAAGACTAATATGTGCTACCGGCCAAAGTCAGTAGCGTAACGATAAACTGAAGTAGGAGTCTGCGGAGTTTAATTAACTTGAGTTATGTAGTGAAAGGTGTTACCTCAGACTTGGGGTACTTTTACCTTTGGTTATTTTGTCCTCCCCAGCTAGAGCAGCACGGGTTGTACGAGGTCACCCCTGTCCTCTCGGCTGCAACCTCGGGTCTCAAGGGGAAACCTCAGCTCTGGGAGTATTGCGCTAAGATAACACAAACCATGTGCAGAGATCCGATCGTTTGCGGTCCAGGTTGTGACCTTTCGCAGATTCCTTGCCATAATTAAAAACACATCCCAGGGAAAGCTCTGCTGTCGCAGAGTGGGTTGGTGTATTTGCAAAGCCAAGAAAAAGGGAGATCCGCAGCCACCGAGTAGCGCTTTCTCTACCCTTGCACCACCACAGCTGCATCTGGAAAAATTTACCATTTGCTTCTAAAGCTAGGTAGTTGGGAAAACTTCACCGACCACACACAATAATGATACAAAGTCAGCCAGCTATCTGCCTGCAAAGCGAGACAAGCTACGAGTTGTGGCTGTTCCCTCCTAAAGGAAATACAGGAACATTTCTCAATTTGACACTACGCTTGTGTTCTTCCAACTGCGAGCCTCACTTCGCTCCTTGGGCCTTGTGGTTTCTGCATTTTGCTTTTGTATTACGAGGGTTTTTAATTTGTGTACAAAATGCAAATTGCACAGCTAATAGCAATGCCAGCACTTCTGAAAACTCAGAACAGATGCAGCTGCCTTCGGAGGCCAGGGAGAGCGTTTGTGACCGGTACCCAGCCCATGCAGGAGGAGTGGCAGTCGGTCCAGGCAGCAAAACAAGCAGCTGCACGGGAGACTAATGCAAGCCTCAAGGGAAACACGGAAACAAAACACTGTATGCTCTATCTGTGCAGTTTTAATTAATCAAACCTCTCTCCATCATGCTCTAATAACAGCATTAGTAGTTCAGAACAATGCACATATTTCTGTATGCATTTCAGCCATTTCAATTCAATAACAAATTCCTTTTCACCTCTAGACATGGGTTCAAATGTAGCAAAAATTGGCCGAATGAACGTGAGCCAGATGATTGCGCAAACACACACACGCAAACACTTCTAAGAATTTTTAAGTGAATATGGTTTCTAATCATATTCCACCGCTCTGAGAGGAACTTTAGTTTTTGGGAAACGTTGAGATAAGTATTTCAAGATGACAGAAGGAATGTTTACCAAAAGAATATTAATTACACCTCCTTGAGACTAAAGCAATGTTGACAATAAGCTTATTTTAATTAATGTTTCATAGCCTTGTGTCATAAGCCACTTAAACCCTTTATGGAAATACTTGCCTGTGCAGCTGCTACAGGGATGTCATCAGATAACTTGAGGGAGATCTTTCTAAAAAGGTTCTTGTGTTTAAAAGAAACAAAACAAAGCCCCCAAAATCCCACTGAGTTCAGAGCCTAGGCTGTATAAGAGCTTAGAGAAGAGGAAAAATATTTCCTATTTTCTTTGCCTTTGCTCCCCTAGTCAGAAAGTTACAAACCTTTCAGCTAGCCAAGAGAAGTACTGCAGGCTATTAGAGAAACCAGTTTGCATGCTGAGCATTACACGAACAGAGAGAACTTCAGAAGTTATGTTAGTTGTCCAAAGCCCTAAGCAGACTCTGAAAAGGAGAAAGAATAGTTGTTAGATTGAATTGCACTGCATTAACATACAAAGAGAGAAACACTGGAGGATATGATATAGACATGTCCAAACTCCCCCTCCTCAAAGTACACTGAAGGGAATCAACAGAGCAGAGACCAAAAGTGTCTTTTTAATCTTGAGTGGAGTGGACAGCAATAAGCCAAACTGTTCCCCATGTCCCCTGAAGAGCGCCATTTGTACCTAAATGGTACCAATATGTACATGTTTACAAAGTGGGTTTCAAAAAACAAAATACCCCCTCCCACACACTCCCCACTGTTGATTGTCAGAAATCATGCCAAAGCAGCAAGCTGTGTACTTTCAGGCCTTCGTATTAAATAGCTGATCAGATTAGTAAAACTTAAGAGAAATGAATAGTCAATGAACAGCTGCAATTCAATAAGCAGCATGGTTGTTCTCCAAATTGGAAATAACTGAACCACCCAACAGTGTTCAGTATCCTCTGAGTGCTAAGCCAATAATCTGTTAAGCAAAAGGATAGGACAGAACACTTCTTTCACCCTTTGGGCCTTGTGGAATTTTTAAGCATATTACAAGTTCATACTCATATCATTTAAACCCCATGTGCAATTTGAAATAAGATTTTAATGTTCTACTTTATCTTAGGAGCAAATGAAAATGTATTACATGCAGTTACATTAAAGAAAGCATCACACTGGAGTTGGGATCTCACTGGATACAAGCCATGTAGTCTCAGTTGGCTTTCCCTGGCTCTCCAGCTGAGCTATTTCTCAGCTGGTTCTCTTACCCCACTCTCAGCATCACCTCATCTGCTGCTCCATTTTACAGTCCCTTTGCCCAGCAGGTCCCACATCTCCCTCCTCGTATTTGTTTGACCTGTTTTTCCCCTCTTCACTTGTTTGCTCCTACTACTCATCTGGTTTTCCCAGCCAGTCTTAGTTTTTTCTTGATCAAGAATTCTGGAAGAAATCTCCATGCAGGTCCAGCGATTTTCTCCTTATGCACCTGAGTGAAGCAACCTACTGGGAACGCTACACTCCCTGCATTTTACCTGCACAAAACCAGGACTGCTGTGCAGTCTGATTCTCAAATTAGGTCCTGAGTGGAGCGTACCCAATGCATAAAAAGGAAAAACCGCAAAGGTCTGACAAGCCTCCAGGTGGATCAGAGCAGAATGTGAGGTTCGTGACTTGGTCACCTGTAAGCAAATATCTGCAGGGATAGCAAGAGACATTTCATCAGTGTCAGAGACCAGGTTCTGTCAAACGTGAGGTCTGGACTCCAAACACTAGGAAGGATAGAAATTCTAAAACACCAGGACTTTTTTGACATTTCCTTTTACTCTAGCCTCGGTCCCACAGACAGTTGAGTCTTTGTCAGATTTCCCCACCCCTCCAGAAGTATCAGCCTATTACAGACCCCAGCCATGTCAGATTTCAGCCAGAACGATCAACATTTAGCATACGGTAGACAATGTCAGGATCTTATATGTGGTCACATCAGACAACAGCAATTGCAGATACTAACTTCACCTATGTGTAGGGCAAGTGTGAGTAGCCAGTAAGTGCTGAACCTGTCACTAAAAACACTGAACGTCTCAGTTCCTTACCGATGAGTTCAACCCCAGTTGAGTCCCCTACTTAACATTTTAATATGAGTTTTGATTCCTGAAACTCAGCTGCAGGCAATGGTGACAGCAATGGCCTTTTGTCCACATCTAAATGTAAACATCAGACGCTTTATCGCTATGCAGAATTTAAGAACAACAGCATTTAGCTATAAATGAGACACCAAGAAACTTAGCATCTCATGAGATTTAGTAGTCAACATCACACGAGTATTTAGGTACCTGATTAAATTTATCTTATGCGTGCTAGCCTGTAAGAGACAGTTGGATTTCTCTGTATGTTTTCTTCATGATCTGACCCAGAATAATCGTCCCGGAGAAAAAGAGCAATGAAAATATTTTTTGCTGGCAACCACCACTGTGACAAAATTCTCTTTAATCAAATTTAGAGTTGTTCACAATACCATAGCTTATATAAAAATACAGCATAATATAAAAGAAGCTTTTTAATCTCAAAAACTCTTAAAAGACATCTACAGGGCACTTACAGCACAGTTGTACTGCACATCTCAAACAGAGAAGGAGATGATGCGTTTTGTTAGCATTAGTAGAAAAAATATTCCAGACTGAGATTCATTGAAGACCTATGCATCTTTTCCCTACCTGCAGATAAAGAATGCCTCAGTCTGAATTAGCACCTGGCTAAATCCCAGAAACCTGTAATGTCATCAATATTTTCATGGTCCTTTTATTAAAAGCAGATTTCCACAGAGAATTAATGAAAGACAAAAAAAAAAGTCATTGAAATGTAAATTAACAGTTCCCAAAAAGCAGCATGTTGCAGCATCCGAAACAAAATTAACATAAGTAATACGGATTGATGATAATCTCATCAATCACAGCAATATTCTCAAATTCTTATTGTGGAATACCATTCTGCTTTATTTTGTAATTAATTATTAAAGCAATCCACTAAGTATTTAAGTCACCACTTCTTATTTGACAAACCCATCAATATTACTTTAAAGTAGTCATCAAGTTATGAACTATTGCCACATATCTCAAATTGCTGCACTATGTCCACCAGTAGAATCCAACTGGAGCAACCGCTGTGAGGAAAATAAAAAGTCTGCGGTCCTCTGAAAATATTCTCAAGAAACCACATTAACTTAACGAGTGACTAAAGCCCAAGAGGGACAATCTCTTCCAAGCAACACCTGCAGATGTGTCTCAAAATGTATTCACCTGATGGACATGTATGTTGAAATACAACAGAATCCTCCACCAGCATTTGAACAGCAGCTGCATTGGGAAAGCACCTGTAACGTGTCGCAAAGAAAAGAGCTTTTACAGCCACTCAGTCTCAGGTTATAGGGGAAATGAAATGAAGTCTTCAGTCTTTTGCATCTCCCACTCCATCAGCATTAATAGCAAACATTGCTTCAGCCTCGGGAAGACAAGGAGAGTCATAAATTTTACATATTCTGGTTTCGCCTCGGCCTTTTCGCAGATACAGTCTAATAGGGAGAAGAAAAAACAGGTAAGGATGTATAGCCTCCTTTCAGAAAATCTTTACCATAATCATTACAATGTTATGTTGGGACATGAACATAGCACACCTAGAGCTGTAAGAACTTCTGAAAATGTTGTGTTTATTTTACTGCTGGGTAAGTCACCTGCTCAAAGCAGCACTTGTTTGCTGAAAAGCAGACTGGAAATTGCCATTTACAGACTAAACAGACACCCAGAATTAAAAGGTACTTAGTTAATTACACAAAATTTTCCAAAATAAGGCTAAAGAAAGACGATAATCTGTTCTCTCACCTCGTGGTGGAAGCATGTGCTATGATATTTCCTCCAATAGGTTTCTTGGGATCTGCTGCAAACATGGCTGCTCCATCTACTTGTGCTACCACTTGGTTAGTGATCACAACTGCCACACCAAACTATAAGGAGAAAACCAACAAATCAAAATTCACTTATTGTCCACAACCCGAATAAATGTGAGAAAAAAAAAAAAACCACCCACACTTCTGCTATCCTTTCTGCTGTTCATAACCACTCTACCATGCATCTCAAAAAAAAAAATGGAAGCAGACCGTGAGCAGGCAGAAAGCCATTTGTTCAAGATTGCTAAGCTTTTACAAGAGAAAGAAAACCAATCATCAGTCCTTTATGGAGCAAAGTAAAGTTCATCATTTACCTCATCTGCAAGTCGAAGAAGCATACGTAGAAATCTAGCAAGATGCATCTGTCTAGCTGACAGCTCACCTCTTCCAGAGTAATCCGTCCGATAAAGGGCTGTGGCACTGTCTACTATCAGCAGTGCATACCTGGAGGAATTAAATACAACATTCTCATAAACATTTCCAGATGTGAATAATGTGTCCATTTGAGCCTGATAGCACCCAACAAATTGTAAAGCTGCCAACAGATGTGGATATAAGCCCTTCTCACCTGCCAGTTAGCAAAGTGATTATTTTTACTACCACAGACTCGATCTATAACATTCAGATTACTAACTACACAACAAAAACAAGTTAACTCAAAGAAAGTTGCTCCATGATTAAAAACTTAAAACTTATGCTTATTTACTCCTATACACTAGCCTAGAATTTGTTTTGAACCACAGGTATTCCGTGGACAGGCTCCCGTATGCTTCATGTCACCACCTCCTTCCCTCTAAAGGGGCCCATAAATCTTAGTTACAAACTAAAGCTATCTGTACATGTTCTGGTGTCCTAGTTTCAACTGGAATACAGTTTATTTTCTCCATAGTAGCTGGTATGGTGCTGTTTTTGGATTTAGGATGAAAATAGCATTGATAACACACCGATGTTTTAGCTGTTGCAAGCAGTGCTTACACTGAGTCAAGGACTTTCCAGCTTCTCATGCTGCCCTGCCAGCAAGGAGGCTGGGGTGCACCAGAAGCTGGGAGGGGACACAACCAGGACTGCTGACCCAAAGTGGCCAAAGGGACATCCCATGCCATACGACGTATGCTGAGCAATAAAACTGCGAAAAGTCGCGGGGCAGGGGGGCTGCTGTTGTTTGGGGACTGGCAGGGCATCGGTCAGCAGATGTCTTTCTCATTAAATTGCCTTCATCTCAACCCACGAGTTCTCATGCTTTTACCTTTTTCAGTTCTCTCCCTGTTCCCACTGGGGTGGAGTGAGCAATGGCTGTGTGGTGCTTAGCTGCCTGCCAGTTAAACCACAGCAGTCCTTCTGATGCCCAACGTGGGGCTCGAAGGGTTGACATAACGATAGATCTGACAAGATCGTGTCAGATAGAACAAATGTGTTTATAATTGGTCATAATTATTACATTCATTTGATAGTTGCTGGTTACGATGTTGACTTATTTGCTCTCAAAGTTGTTTTATTTGGTCTCAGAGTTATTTTATGTAACCTCTTTCTTTACCACCTCCAAGGGCTGGTTTAAGGTTGCTTTTGGTTTTATCACTTTGCTGTACTGTTTAACACTTACAAAAGCATCATCGTGAGTCTCATCTGGTATTTGCACTCAGCACTCATCGTCCTTGTACTATGGGAACCATCTCTTGGAAACCATTAACAATTACACTTTTTACCTTTTCTCCTCTGAGAGCCCATCTGTGGAAGAGACAAGGAATGACACCTTCCCCCTCTCCTCCAGGCCAGTTACAATAGCTCTTGAGAATTTTGAATGTCTGTGGGATGTCCAAACCAGCATGTTCCTATTGCTATGTCTCCAGAACGTGTTGCTGGTTTCATTTATGGTTAAACAACTATTTAAGAATATCACCCAGCAATCTGCCATGAGGCAGGACAGTTATGGGTGCCAAGCCTGCGTGTGAGGATATGGGCAGGTATCTATCACAGTTGTCACCTACCATGGTTTTGGGCTTCAGCCCTGAACAAGTGCAAATCCTAAGAAACTGATAAACTGTTTAAGAAAGGTATGCCCTCACCCTGGCAATGCCAGTTACAGCTCGCCAAACTGGGCTGAGGTCTGGCTTGTACCTATCAAACATTTAATAATCAACACTATTCAGCACCCTCGAGGGGAAGAGAATGCCTCTGGATCTGACCCAACCCCCACAACAGGCACTGCAGCTGAACCAGAGAACCAATCTGTTCCGCTATCAGTCATCCCTATAGCCAAGAAGAAATAATGGAAGCAGAAGTCATCTTGTTTAGTAGTGAAGAAGCCGCTTCTAATAGGGAGCAGGAGGAAAAACTGGAAGGGGCAGGCTACTCTGCAGCAGAGCAATGAGAAGAATGGGAAGAGTGGGGTGATGCATGCTGAATAGGCCCCGCTGTATAATAAACTAGTGGAAAATGAGAAGCAATATGCCCTGTTCACTGATGGGTCCTGTCATGTTGTGGGAAAGCATCAGAGATGGAAAGCTGCTCTGCAGAGTCCTACACAACAAATCGTAGAAACTGCTGAAGATCATGAATTGAGCCAATTTCTGGAAGTGAAGGCCATTCAGCTGGCTTTAGATCTTGCTGAACAAGAAAAGTGGCCAGTGCTCTATCTCTGTACTGACTTGTGGATGGTGGCAAATGCCCTGTGGGGGTGGTGACAGCAATGGAAGCAGAGCGACTGGCAGCGCAGAGGCAAACCCCTCTGGGCTGCTGCATTATGGGAAGATATTGCTGCCCGGGTAGAGAACCTGGTTGTAAAGTATGTCACACAGCATCATGCCACTGAAGAACATCAAAACAACCAGCAGGTGGATCAGCCTGCTAGAATTGAAGCAGCTCAGGTGGATGTGGACTGGCAATGTAAATGCTATAACTCGGTGGGCCCATGACACCTCAGGCCATCAAGGAAGAGATGCAACATAGAGATGGGCTCACGACTGAGCGGTGGACTTGACCATGGACACTATTGCACAGGTTATCCATGAATGTGAAACACGTGCTGCAATAAAGCCAAGCAGTTAAAGCCTCTCTGGTATGGAGGACCATGGCTGAAATACCAATTCGGGGAGGCCTGGCAGGTTGATTAGCTCACACTCCCACAAGCCCACCACGCCAAGCGCCACGTGCTTACAATGGCGGAAGCAACCACTGGATGTCTGGAAACATATCCCATGCCACCGCCCGGAACACTGTCCTGGGCCTTGAAAAGCAAGACTTATGGTGACATGGCACCCCGGAAAGAACTGAATCAGACAACAGGATTCATTTCCAAAACAACCTCATAGGCAGCTGGGTCAAAGAGCAGGGCATTGAGTGGGTACACCACATCCCCTATCATGCACCAACCTCCAGAAAAATCAAATGATACAATGGAGGGTTAAAGACTACACTGACAGCAACAGGTGCTGGGACATTCAACATTGGGATACACATTTAGCAAAGGCCTGGTCAGTCAACACTGGGGATCTGCCAACCAAGCTGGCCCTGCCCAATCAAAACTCTTTGTATTGTAGAAGGGGATAAAGTCCCTGTAGTGCTCATAAAAAACATGCTGCAGAAGATGGTCTTGGTTATTCCTGCCTCGGGCAAAGGCAAACCCATCCATGGGACTGCTTTTGCTCAAGTACCTGGGTGTACTTGGTGGGTAATGAGGAAGGATGGGAAAGTCCAACGTGTACCTCATGGGGATTCGACTGGGGTGAGAATAGCCCATGATTTGAATTGTATGATGCCAACTGTTACATAATGCTATATGTCAACACTGCTGTGGCTGCTATATGTCATGTCAACAGTATTACAGGAAGAGTCACCTAAACTAATGAATAACAGGCTTAATGGGCAAGTGCAGCAGTGATGTGACCAGAGCTGGCTTCAGCATGCAACAATCCAACACCACTCACCATCTCTCCTGCCCTGAAGGACTGCTAGGACAGATGGAGCCCAAAGTAATGGACTAAACGAACTCAATGGACATTTTAGAGGGATGGTCCATAGACTAAGGGAATGAGATTTTGGTGCATATGTCAAAGGACAAGAAGGGTGGTAGTGATTAATTGAGATGCACTGGAAAGTGTGGGACCTCAGCATGATGTAAGTGGCGTGGAATAAAGGATGGATATTGTCCTTGTTTCAGCTGGTATAGAGTTAATGGTTCCTAGTGGTTAGTATGTGCCACGTTTTGGATTTAGGATGAAAATAACACTGATAACACACTGATGTTTTAGTTGTTGCTAAGCAGCGCTTACACCGAGTCAAGGAATTTTTGACTTCTCATACTGCCCTGAAAGGGAGGAGGCTGGGGGTGCACAAGAAGCTGGGAGGGGACAGAACCAGGACAGCTGACCCAGAGTGGCCAAAGGGATATTTCCATGCCATACGGCATCATGCGGAGCAATAGAACTGAGAGGAATTGGCTGAAGGGGGAATACCATTGCTCAGGGACTGGCAGGGCATTGGTCAGCTGGTGGTGAGCAACTGCACTGTGTATTACCTTTTTTTTTTCTCCTTATTAAACTGCCTTTATCTCAATCTGTGAATTCTCACACTTATCTTTTTCAATTCTCTCCCCCATCCTACTGGGGGGACATGGGGTGAACAGCTGTGTGGTGCTTAGCTGCCTGCCAGGTTAAACCACAACAGCTGAACATGCTCTAAATCAATTCTCCTTCTTTCTGAAAGCAATTATAAAATGATCTTTAAAATTGTTTCTCAGGCTGGCACTTGTTCTTTGTGAAGTAAAATCAGTTGTCACAGTTCAAGTAAGTTACTACCGTGCAACATTTCAATAGCAACAGGTATTAACTCACAACTGACTGCTGATATACAAAGCTTATTACATGCATATGCCAAAGCACAACCTAGTCTGAGAATAAAAAACCTGATCTAATGGAGCTAAACACTGAAGAGATCAAGTATATTTCAAAAAAGTTAACTTTAAAAGTAAGCCATTACTTTGACATTTCACAATTATGTAGTCTATAGTTTTCTTGCATTTGTTCATCACCTACAAGTAGTTTAATAAGTGATTTTTGTGCTGGTACATAATCATATCTAAATCAGTCTTATTACCGTGATTCAGCCATCATAGCAGATGCCTGATACAGGAGCTGGGTCTGATGATCTGTGTTAAAACCTCGAGCGTACGCCACATTATCTAGGACATCACTGCCAGATAAGCCATACCTAGAAAAATCAGTGAAAAAAATCCTTAAAGTGCAAACTTCATCAACAGGAGTTATCTAGCAGGTTTATGTAAAGACTACACTAAATATTCACATTCCGAAAAAAAATTAATAAAAGTATCTACCATTTGCAAGGCATACATCTTACTAACATTATTCTGGTTTTCACACCTAATTTCTCTCTCCTTAATTCCTGTAGAAATTAGACTTCTTGGCTATGTACAGCTTTGAACAGTACACTTTTAGAATCATAACTCAATCAAAATCAATCAATTTTACTACCTGAGCATGATAGCTATTTGTAAATCAAATAACTTGGCCCTACTAGGCTAGTAGCACCTTATGCCTGAAGATGAGTAATAGCCAATCGTGCCTAGGGTTTTGAAACAAGACCACATTGAAATATCAGATGTTCAAGATTAACCTCAAAGGTGCTAGTCAAGCACTTGGCAAATCAGTAAATTATAAAAAGAAATGAGTTGAAAGGCTGTTAACGTTCATCCTAGCTGAGCTTGATGAAAGCTGAGGGCTGAAAGGATGGAACTGACTAGAAGTAGCACTCTCTGGATGCAGCCATGCACAGATACCCTCCTGCAGATGTAACTATGGCCACTGCAAATATTTCACTGGCTCATCAGTGCCCAAGAGGTATTTGTCCCCATATATCCATTGGTGAAAGTGAATACTGGAGCACTCTTGTACTTGCTGCAGGAAATGCCAGCAGTGTTAGATTAAATGCCTTACAGTTAACAGGATTTAACTGGTACTGTCCCCAGCTGATTAGAAGTGCACATTCCTTTCCAGAAACAAAGAAGTGGGGGAAATGACTTCCTGCAGAGGAACAACTACAGAACAGCTGGGTGAGGGAGAAGTGACAGAATGAAGGGTGAGGAATAGTAATAGCAGATGTTTGCAAAGTGAACATCTGTCAAACAAACCTCTAAGCACTGTGTAAAATGTCTTCCAAAGATTTTTTTGCCTTTCACTAACAAACCGTCAAAATGCAGTACTGACCCAAGTCTTCAGATTACTACTTTTCAGTAACTCGACTCTACTTCATTCATTTAGGATGTATGTTGATTAGGTCATTTGCCTCTATAAAGAAAAGGAAGCAGCTCTTGTAAGCCAACACATCATATTGGTTTGGTATTAAGACTTACTTGACTTTCCTACCTAGTCATAGAAAGGCCTATAAATACTGTCCACACCTCATAAGTCTGTGGTGCTGCTAAGAAGCAGCAGTCCTACCCTTTTACTTCCTCTGCTTCCAGCTGCTCATTCTTGTCCCCTCCTCTGCTCCAGCACTAGTAATCTGTGCTGCCCTGCAGTGAACCACATTAGCAACCATTCTGCTTCAGCCTACAGGTGGTAATGCCAACACCATGGGGCAAAAGGAATGAGAGGATCTTGGGCAACAGCACAGAATTGAGCCTCATTAAACTGAATTAAAACTTAAGTTTCTGCCCCATACAGATGGTTGGCTATGCAGCATGACATTAAAAAGTAAACACACTGTGAAATCAGCCCAAAGAATAAGGAAGACAGCTTTGTCTAACAGATCACATGGGGTCTTGGCAAAGACATCACTTCATGAAGGAATATATGCTAAGGAACGATGAAGGTTAAAAACAAAGAAGCTGAGAGAAAGCATCTATAATGATAGGCCAGGCCTTGAAGGCTGGCCTATCCTTAAAGGCTGTTTGAAGGAAACAGTCACTTGACAGTTAAGTCTTCCTTCTTGTAAATATGTGGTAAAAAAAAAAAAGAGGACAGTTGTTTGTTTTTTAAGCTAGAAAATTTGTGCAAAAGTTCTAAAAATTTTTTTTAAACCCCATACACAGCCTGAAAAAACTATGAAGCTAAATCAGACTAGCAAAAGTGTAGTAGAAAACAGGCCAGTTGATTTTATCTTCACAGAATATCTCAGCCTCTGTATTCAAATGAACCCAGCCTTGCTGCATGATTTTGGCTTGCAGCTTAGATACAATTAATGTTAACTATCGTGCTACCAGGAAAAAAGCACACAGCTTACTGACATGAAAATTCCAATCAGTTTCTAAGTGGAAATATTTTTTTAAAACTACCATATCACTGAAATTATTTATCTGAGGTTTAGACCCAAGTATGACATGCTTCACATCCCTTCCCAAGCTGTTGCGCTACTT
Source organism: Chauna torquata (assembly GCA_013399475.1). Classification (NCBI taxonomy): domain Eukaryota; kingdom Metazoa; phylum Chordata; class Aves; order Anseriformes; family Anhimidae; genus Chauna; species Chauna torquata. The sequence continues at coordinate 313,626 of VXAL01001170.1, read as the reverse complement.
CTCTGTTCAAGTTGATCCATTTCAGCAACTGATAAACACTGCAAGATAAAGAAATACTTCAACCCAAGTTCACTGAGGTTGTATATATATGCCTTGGTATTTAATTGAAACAACCACCACAGAGAATTAAAGCCTATAGAAGTGGTAACATAGAAACACTTCTGTTTTTGAGAAACTCTGAAGAATCAAGTAGCTACTTTTTCTAACAAATGGAACCAGTACTTCAGGCTTTTAAGTCTAACCAGAATCTCTACATAGACAGCAGAGTTTTTATTGCCTTCAAGAAATTCAGGTAATTAAGTTATGCTTCCCGATGTGTATACAAGACATTTCAGAACATTCCGAGGTAGAGGCAGGAGATGAAAAAACAGCTTTTCAACTGGTCAGTGGATGGTCTCATTTTCTAGCAAAAAAATTCCAGCTGCTGTTGTATACTTTTTACAAAAGAATCTTTGTTACACAGTAATGCTATTGGCAGAATTTAAGACAAGTCTTTGAATGTATTTCACTAAGAGTAAAACTAAATTTGAGAGATTCTCTTAAGTGAAGACATCATATTCCAAGAGACAATGATGTTAGCTACTGTCATATCTAAGTAAAACCAGAAACTTTGTTTATAAAATATAGCCAATGTAGTGATCTATAGTGCATCTAGGTAGGCAGACTGACAGAATACAGGAAGGTTTTTTTCCTCCCCTCTCCCCATTTGTTCTTTAAGAACAGTTCTTACTGCAATAGTCCAATGAATTTAAAAAGCCAGGCTGATTTTAAGTAACTAAGTTGTCCCACCACAAGTAAATGCATTCCTTTCTTCAAGTAGTGTCAGTTTACTTCTAGCCATAAGTACAGACCTTTCAGCCACAGCAAGAAGACGTTCTGGACGGAAGGTCCCTTCTGTGTCAATATACATAGCTTTTCCTTCACCACCACCTCGGTCAATGGGAAGCTAAAAGAAGAGCACATGTGAATGAATATGAAAAGTAACAACGAGTAACCCAGTTACTGCCTTATGCCCTGAACCGATATTCATACAATAAATAACATACCAAGCCCTTGTGATTAAAGTCACATTTGTCTGGGAAAAGTGAGAAGAAAGATTCCTGTTTTCAATCTCTGATACGTACACATAAGAGGACAGGTGCTCAATTTCAGGCTGGTAAGTTTGGGTGCACAAAGGTCTTAACTAAATGATCAAATTGAGCCCTAAGCCTCTAATATTTTATGAAACAGCAACCTCTAAAAAGTAACAAACAGTACAATTTGATTAAATTAAGATTAGAAAAATGGTTACTCCAAACTGATCTACTGTTTGATAGCAAGAGTTGACTGAAGGCTGTTACAAAAGTAATGTGAAATAAGTTTAAGATACACTAGAAACAAAGCAGCTAGTCAAAGAAACCCATTGAACCCAACAGTTTCATCCCTCTTTTGAACCGTCTTGGTGATGAGAAAGGTCTTAAGTACAGAGAAATGTTTGGGTGCTGTAGACTGCAGAGAACCTGTGATTATACTACAAAGCCAGTGTCTGTTAATGTTGTCAGAAAGGAGAAAAAAGCTACCAAACATAAGTCAAATGTACGCAAAAAACATGACAAACCTAACTGTAAAAGCCTGCTAAAGTAATCCTAGCAGGCAGGTTAAGCACGGAACAAAAGATCCTAGCAAGCTCCAAGTTCAGCCACAGCTGCTGCAAAGGTTTAAGGACTCTTTGTGAACAGATAAAATTCATTCTTTGCAGCTGTTTATATGCATCACATCTGTGTTGCTATGAAAAGTGCACAAATTAGCAAATACCCAAAAGCTCTGTTGTCTGAATACTTGATTTTAACAAAGTGGACAACTCACTTGACAGGTTACTGCCAGGGTATGGCACAACTGTGTTTTTCCAGTACGAAACTCCCCAAATAACTCTGTTATGGACCCTGTTTCTATTCCTCCTACAGGGAAAAAAAAAAGAGGAAAAAAAAAGGTTGTTAGATTGTCACATACTTCAAACAAAAACCACAAATAGAGTTTTAATTTTACAGAGACTCACTTTTAACTCATACTTTGGCTGAAAGTTTTAAACCTCTAATTGGAAAAACTGGTTTCCATACTAAGGTTTGTTCATGTTGCAGACAAGAAGTTTAGCTAAGTACATGCCGAAGAGCTGAAATTACTTGGTTTTGCTTTTTGATTACAAGTAGAAAAAAGAAAATGATGATACCTATTTTTGTTTTCTTGACACACACTCTAGACTAGAATAAACCGGAAACATCCAAAGCCAACAGCTCTGGGTACTGCATCTTGACCAAAAGCTTTTAAAACTATTTCTACAGTTTTTAAAGAGAATCAATTGTAATACTAGAGAGCAGAACTTGAGGAGATTTTCATTCAATCAGAACTCATATGTCTTAGGTGTTTTTGTGCAACGATCATGTCCATAGGAAAAAAGCACATAATGAAAGTTAATCAATAAAGCGAACTAAAATCATCACCTTGAAGAAGTTTATCAAGCTCTTTGGACCCAGTGGTGATCTGGATGATCTCTGACCTCCGCTGATGGAATTCCGTTGCTGTGGTAAAACCCATCGGAACTAGTTTAGCTGCTTCAGCCTAAAGAAAACCAAACTAAGCAGTGCAGGGAGCATTCATCCCATTCATTTACCTCCCTGGTAATCAGCGCTGTAATTTTCTATTTTGTGACATGGAGAAGCAGTTATATAACCTGATGCATACACTTTGTTTTATAGACTAATATATGATTAGTTGGTATCTCTGAACAGAAATGTAATTCTGCTCAAAGAAAAAGCTTTGACATCCATTTTGCATATTTAACAGAAATCTTTCCTCCCCTGTATTTGCCATCCTTTTAATTCAGTTCTGTCCACGTGAAACTAGAAATACTTAGGACGGGCATAATACCCATTCGGAATACTATCTTCCTAATAGTGAAGAAACACGCAAAGATAGAAAAAAAGTGGAGTTAAACATTCTGCTAGGTCAGATTTCAATAAGTGAGAACTAGTTTTGCAGAAACTCCACATTCCGAACAAGAAGATGTTGTGAGATCACAACTCGGGCTTCACTCTCAATTCCCAAAATTAAAGCCCTGGTGTCACAAGATGCATACCTATCTGAGGTACACAGTTAACGTACTTCAGAAGGTCATAACAGAAGAACAGCTATACCGGTCAGTTCAGTAGTGCACAACCAAGTATTCTGTGCCTTGACAACTGCCACGAGTGGATGCTTAGGGAACGAGCGTAACAAATTAGGAACCAGAGGGACTGACCCTCTACTTGGTAGTTCCTGAGTTCAGTTTGTGAGCTTCTTGATATGAACATCACCCCATTAACACCACTCTTAGTTCTTTGTATTTATACTTTTAAACCAATTTAAGCTACAGATGGCCACAGTGTCTTGGGACAAGGAGTTCCATAATTTAATTATACCCTGTATGAAAAAAAAAACAAAAACCTTTCTTTGCTTTAAGCCTATCATAAGCCTTCTTACCATGAGAAATACCGACCTAGAAATAATAGTCATCTTGGACATACTCTCCATACCTTCCACAACTTTTACAGAGCTTCCTAATAGTCCCTCCCCCTTCACTTCTTGAAGCTGGTCCTAGCCTTTTTTGTCTCTTAAAAAGTCATGTCATATGTCTAATCATCTTTACTGCCCTTCTCAGTATATCGTTCACGGAGACCTTCCAAAATCACCGAAATACTTTAAACCAGCAGAAATAAAACCTCTTGAATTTCTCAGCTTTACATAACATCCTTACCAAGATTTTGTCAGCTTTGGCTTCACTGATGCCTTTAATATTTAGTAGCTCCTTCTTGGGTGCATGAGCAACAGACTCAACTGTGTGATATCCAGCTTCTTCTAATTTCTTCACATCATTTGCATTTATACCACATTGCTGAAAGGGAGGGGAAAAAAAGAAACACTAAGTCACAAACACCATCTAACCACTAAGCCGTCACTGAATACCTAAACTGTCTTCATATTTGAATCAAACTCTCTTATTATAAGTCAGCACATCGAATGCTACCTCCCTATCACTTACACACAAAGAACATTAAAAAAAAATCCTTTTACTAGTGTAACGTTTGCAAAACCTATTCTCTATATAGATAGCATAGAATGAGAAGAAGATATTCTCTGGATGGTTTGATATTGAAGGTAAGTAACAAATACTCATGAAAGGAGACAGAGCAAGGCAACAAAATACAAATCATAACTGTTAACTTTTTTTTTTGTCAGAACACAAGTAAAAATTCAGCAACATAATTTTCAGATACAACTTGTGTTTAAGGGAATAGACCAGTGAATTTCTTGCAAACTTAGACTTGAGCTAACTCCTTACGTACCTCTAACCTAGAAATGGGCTCTGGTCCAAAGCTCTCTTCCTCTACAGATGTATCTGCATTTGCTTCGAATTGCATCTGCATAGCCATTGCACCAATTATTCACTACAGCTCCACTACAAAAAAAAAACAAACAACTCTGTGATGCAAGATACACTAATCAAACAAGATATAGGTGCAAAGTTTTTCAAAACATATTGACACATCATCCAAAGTTGTATGTGATGATTTTCTCCCCTCCTGTATCTCTTAGCTTATGATAAGCATGTGCTGTAAGAAACATCTTTTGTGTGTTTTCCTGTGTGGTATTAAACATCAAAAACAAAAGACACAAAACTCCCACATTACATGGTAGGAGGCTTAACAGAGAGCTCCAGACCACGTAAGAGTATTTAAAAAATAAATAAATAAATAAATTTGCTGTTAGCAGAACCTCATTTTTAGCAAGAAGCTATGCAGTCAAATAGGAAGACCAGAGACATTACTTGAAACTGGCCCTTGACATCGTCGCTTGGTTGTTTCCAGGAGACTAGCCTCATGACAACTACAAGTGCAAATACTTCGTATGAGTTCAAAACAGGCTTTAGGTCCCGCCTCGGGACCCCTGCTAACACTGTAAAGCAACTGCAGCACATCATGATGGGAGGCACGAACAATTAAGGGAAACTGAAGGAAATAAGGGGATTTACACACACGTTGGAAATGGTACTCCTCATGCCACACGGGACTTCACTCGCAGCCGTGGCAGAAGCTAGACACTGCAGTCACCAAGCAGCCTCTCCCAGGTGCAGGATGTCCTTGCAAAGCAAAGGACAGCCCCAAGCAGGCACACAGCAGTGATAATTCCTCTATCAGCGCAGAGGCCCACTGGGCCCAGGGCCTCCCCACCGCGGCTGAGCGCCTCAGGAAAAGGCAGCAGCGGCCCACAGCGAGCTGCTTGCGCCGGGCCACCTCCCACAGCCCACCCCAGCCTTCAGCCTTACCCCGACGTGCAGCCTTTTACGCTTCTCTTGTTTTTCCTGTGCACGCGCACACGGGGCACCCTCACCTTGGCGAAACTATTCTTATTTTTTTAATTTTTCCTCACAAACTCGCCTCAGGAGACGCGCCCTCCTCAGGCCCGCAGGCCGCCCGAGGCCTCCCTCGGAGCTCACCAGGCCCAGCCGACCACAGGCCGGCTCACCAGCGCTTACCCGCCCGCTCCACCCCCCGCAGATGCAGCGGCGAGCACCGCGGTGCCCTGCCGGAGGAGGAGGGCGGCTGAGCCCCGGCTCGGGCCCGCCGCGGCTCCCGCCCGTTAACGCTCGCGGCCGCCGCCGGTTCGGAGGAGCCCGCCACCGCGTCACGTGACGGGGTGCGCGCGCAGAGCCCCCTCCGCGCGCGCGCCTCTCCCCGGCAGGATCTGGCGGCGCCTTAAAGGGGCCGCGTCCCTCTGCTGGCCGCGGGGTGCCCGTGCAGCCCCGGGGGGCGGCACAGCTGTGAGCGGTGCCGGTACCGGGAGGAAGCGCTGCTCGGGCAGGCCGGGAAGGGAGCTCCAGGGCGCTGCAGCCTCACCCCGGGAGCAGAGGGGAGCTCTCCAAGCCCCTAATGTGACAAGGTCTCTTTCTGTTAACGTGGGATAAGCGTGTGACCCGCTCACTAAAACTCAGCCGCTGCGCAGCCCAAAGCACCCCCCGAGAGCGAACCGCTCTCTCCCACCGCGTTCGAGCGTACGCAGGTGCCGATGAGGGGAAAACTGGAGACTAAGGCATGTCTGGAGCGCAGGGGTTGGCGTCCCACGGCGAAGCCCCTTCCCTCGGGGTGGCTGGTTGAAGGAAGGCCAGTAGTAACAGGCTTTCGTATCCGATCTGATCGAATGGATTGGCGGAAAGCCGCTTGCCTCGGAGCCTTATTGGGCTGATTCACAGCACAAACAAGCAAAGTTTTCCTTTAGCTTTTAAAAATGAAGAAAGCTAATGAAATTGCAGTGTGGGGGTAACAGCTGGGGAAAAAACCTGGCTGAGCTGAAGGAGCACCAACAATCAAACCACAGCGAGTGTGGGGAGAAGGAGCTTTCGGGCTCTCGCGCTGTTTTCATTAGCAAGAAGCAATGCTTGCATTGTCTCCCCTCTTCCCCTTTAGGAATAAATACATTGCCATAAAAACAAATTAGCTAAAAGAAGAAAAAAAGGTGAGCAGTGAAAGTTCATCTAGTGTATAACAGCATCTGCTGAAGTACCAAAAGCATTAGCAATTTTTCACTGATGAGTTAATCCTGCTTACAGCCCCTCCACGCTGCTCACCGTCGGAAGCGGAACACTGGGTGAGATGGGCTTTTGTATCACGAGCAAGGATAACGCCGAACAGGAAAATCTGCATTTTACTGGTGCTTTGCTTTTCATTTCTTCAACTGACCAAGATTTATAAGGAATTCCTTTGGCTCCCATCTCTGTTTATTAATATTAAACATTAGGATAAAATATAGCAGCACCATGTTATTACAGACGCTCACAAGGAACTATTCTGACAATAGGCAAAGCACCATAATCAAAATAGCTCCAGGCCAGGCTTGTTAGAAACATCTGCAGCGTATTTGTGCTTTTCATTAAAATGTTTATTAAATCCATTTTAGTGCTGGCAAGCTATGTGGTGTGTCATGCAAAGATAAAGGACATGAGATATTAAAGAGCTATCAGCCTAGTATTAAATATTTGAGAATATTTACACAGCTAGCTTTAAAAAGGCCTATTATTAACTCAAATGGGAATCTTACAAGCACAAAACTAGGAAGAAGGATACTGGCTGGAGGGTCACTTTGTGCATAGTTATCCTTATACCTTTTATGTGCACTATATCCTGTCTACTTAAAAAGAAAATTAAGGTAAAGACCTCTTGCCCATTTGTTTGTTATCCATGAGGTTGTATGGCAATGCACATCATAGTGCACAGCTTAACCTTGTTAATTGTCCTCCATCACATGGGCAAGACCAGGAAGATTCAAGGAAGAGTGAAAAGAGAGGGAGGTCTGCACGTGAATTGTTCACAGGTGACAAGAGCCTGTTTCCTGCCCAGCCTTAAGTGCTGACCCCCAAATTGCACAAAATGCCTCATTACTTGAGAGCTTGAAGTGCAAGAAGAAAGTCACTCGCTAAGCCACATGGTCCAAAGGCATAATTGGTTTGGCTTTCCTGTTGATCTGTAGAGCTCAAGGATTAAATGAGCACAGGATTTCTGAGAGGATGCTGACTGACTTATCAGTAGTTTCTCTGTTATGGTGGACAACTGGTCAAGGACACTCAGCAAGCTCTGATGTAGTGCTGTCTCACTATTGAAGAAAATCATTAGAAAAGCCTTCCTGGGCTCAGGACTTTCATTACATCGTTGAAGAGTTACAGATTATTGGACACAGGACCAATATTATCCTGCCCACCTATAAAAAGACAGGAAACTGTGGGGAAGTTGGCAAGTCTCCTTGTGGTAAGTGGGCAGCTAAGCAAAAGGTGCTTATTTTTGCTGCTAAAGGTTGTTTTCACTCGCTCCGTTAGCATTGTAACAGAGTGGCTGATAAATCCAGAGCTTTTCAGGTTGAGGTAGGTGGTATCAGCCTGTGGTAGCTATGTGCTTCAAAGTCCAATGAGATACTCATAGCTTATGGGCTATGATGATGGGCTGTGCAGGAAATTCTGCAGTTCCATCTCCCGGTCTTCCTTTGGGTCCAGGTTTACCAGAGCACATGGGCTGGAAGCAGAGATTTGGTATTCACGGGTTATACAAGGATGAAAAGTAATTCTTAGAGAATCAATTGACAAGCTGCACAAGCCATCCTGGAGGGCAGAGGGATAATCAAACTTAATACACAGCTGACAAAAAGCTTGCAGCAATAGCAGTAGGTGGGTCCAGCAACAAATGAGTGCAGCTGTTAGGTGTGCTCTATCTTCTGTACTTGCACGCAGGCAGAAACCATGTTACCCCATAACAGACACTGCAAAGAAAAATAGGTTGCCTGGCCTTTAGTGATAGGGCATGTGTCTATAGCATGACTACACGTGTCAATGAACACTCAAAATACATATAATCTCAGCTTACAGAGTTGTTGATGTAAGCACTATTTGCACAGCATGTTTTACCACCACAAGGCCATACCTGGGGTTTTCAGAACAAGCAAACTGGAAGGTACAAGCCTCTTTATAGAATTCTCTTTTCCCAAAACTAGCTTTCAAGTTCTGAGAAAACAGTGTATTTGTGATCATGTGCCACACAGCAGGGAATTAGGAAAAAGTACTTAAGAAAAGGAAGCATTCAGAAAATAATCCTAATTTGCTTCTTAAAAATAAGAAACCCCAGCTCAAGACATCAATATGTCACTGGACTATTGTGCACAATGCTCATTACTGAACTTTGCCAGCCCAGCAGCAAGAAGCTGATGGAACAGCACGCTATTGGCATTCATAATTGAAAACCTGTAACCATTTGTATTAACGTCAAAGGATGTTAAGAGCAGGTTTACAACTAATGGCAGATTTTTTTTTTTTATTATAAGATCATGTATCAACTTGAAGAGAACTTCAAGTGACTTAACAGGACAGCAGAGCCAACCGTCTGTAGAAGAATATCAAAAGGAAATGTTATAGGTCTCTGTAGAACTGTAGGTATAGATAGGTATCAGCATGCAAAATATAAACTGAAATAAATAGAACACTTCAGAAATACTTTTTATGGTCCCTCCACTGACTGAAATCCAGTCATAGTGTCTTTGAAAACTCCACCAATAAAAGCTACCAGAATTAAAGCAGATGAGCTTGTGTTCAAACGTCTAAGCTGTTAAATATAATATTCCATATCTAACGGTTGATTTGAATTTACCTGCCATACCTTCAGCGTGGTGTATCTAGTATAAATAGCCTATTTAGAAATCATTTTTCCACTCAAGTCTTTTCCCCATAGCTTGTGGAAATAAGAGGATATCAAACGTTGGTGTCAGTAGCTTCCATTGCTGCAACTGACATAGCACTAGAGTTGCAAGGAGAGATCAGACAGTGTGCAGAGCTCAGTTTTAGAAACATTAAACAATTTCAACAATGTGAAACAATGATGCCCCTTAGAGAACCTGGCTTTCAAATGGTACCTGGAGTTGGAGAGACAGAGGTACAACAAATGTTGATTCAATACCAAAATTTTACTTCAGTTTCTGAGCTAGTCAAACACTTGCTTTAGTGCTAGATTATCCTTTCATCTTATTCTAAACTGCAAAACTGATCAATCACTCATTTTACTTTTGGACACTCCTTAAAGCATTGCTATACATTTAAATAGATATGTTTCCACTAGGGTTTCTATCCTCTGCCCAGATTTTGGAATGTTTCCCATGAAAACTAAGGTTGGGAACATGAAAGCGGAATATTATTAATAATGCACAGTAACTTGCACTTTCATTTTTTAACCTTTTACTAAACTACTAAAGAACTTAATATACATTTAAGACGACAAAACAGAGATCACAAGGGAAGAAAGGCTTTTGTATTTACATATGCATAAAGGTATCAGTCCTAAGTCAGCCATATTGAAGGACCATAAAAGGTGCTTTTCCTGTAACATGCTAGAACATGTTTGAAATTCTCTTGGGACTCACACATGCCTGGGTAATTTTAGATGCTCATGGATGATCTCTAAATTTACAAGAACAGATGCTTTAAATTAAATGCAATAAAATGCTATTATTGATATCCCTACATTAATCATTAAAGCAAGCCAAGGTCAAAACATCATTCCAACTGTATTAGTACAAAAACATGATAGTGCTCATTCTTCCACAGCTAGTATTATACTAGCAAAGACAAAGTAAAAATCATCATCTGTAGATTTTTTTTCCAGAAAAGTAAATTAATTCTTGAGAAGTAATTCACTTCTTCTCCCTTTCCTTTTTCCCCATCCTTAAAGTGGCACAGCCATAATTTGAAATCTAATCTCGCCTTTACACTGTGAATAACAGTGGATTGCTGAAGGAAATGTGTTTGCTAACATTATATATCGAGCTTTATTATTGAGCAATGGCTATATAAGCACTGTGTTTGAAAAGCCTCAATAACCAAATTCTCATCAAAATTTGGCTTGCAAAATGATATAATTTTTATAAACATTATCTCTATGAAGATTTTAACAGTAATACGTCAAGTCCTATAGATGACACACTATGAGCTTTAACTCCAAAAGACAAGTACAAATAAATTAAATACAAAACTGGAACTGCTTAATTTCTTCTTAATCCCCATTTTCTACCGCAAATGTATGGCTTTGCTTTGCTTCGTTTCATCTGGTACTTCACTCAATATCCAGACCAATATAATAAACTCTACCGAAAATTCACTCGTCTTCATTATCTGATTTTTTTTTTTTTGGCTTGGAAATGTGCTGCAAAAAAATAAAACAGACATGAAAAAACCCAAGCTGGATAATGATCATAACGTACTACTGCAGCACCCTCTACTGGTTATTACTGCTGATAAAATGACCTCAGGAAATTCAAAAGTAATTCCAGGTATAGTACCTGAGTCATTTGCAACTTAGTTACTATTTTCCAAATGCAAAAAAAAAAAAACAAAATTCTCCTGCAAAAGCTAGGCCATCCTAGTCTAACACTGGGAAATGTAAGAAAAAAATCCTCTTAAAGAGCTATCAGTTTTTTCAATAGTAACAGGCACATTTTTAGTCAAAAGTTTAAACAGAGCAGCCAATAATCACGACTTGAAGAAGGAAGAACAATAATTCAAATGTTTAATGAATTTCCACCTTCCAAATAGAAGGAAAAAATTGTAAAAAAGACAAAAATACATAAAAACTTAAAACACATGAAAACATTTTCAAATTCAATGTATTTTACAGAGACACAAAAAATAGTGTCTGCCTACAGAACGGAGAGCTTAGAAATGGTAGGCACTTCAACACCATAAACTCAATCAGGGTTACATCAGTTCCAACAGCTCAACTGACATAATATACAAACTATATACAAAAATCAATCTGGACTGCACCAACGATATTACAGATGCCTCCTAAATTTAAATGGCTCAGTCTCCTCACTAAAATTCTAACTCATTACAACCTCAGACAATGTACCAAAAGCAAGAGAGAGACTGTATTGGACTAAGACCTGTACACAGAATATCAGAACAAACTTTGTGTTGGCAAGGCTCACACAGATTAAACCTGATGGCTTTGAGTCTGTTGCACTCCAAAATCCATGGTCAAGTACAGAAATCTGTAGTCTTCATGACAGAATTGTTTCCAACTTTTGCCGACTATATAATTATTACAGGTTATTTGGTTAATCAGAAACAAGATTATAGTTTCTGTGTTTTGGGAGAGGTTCCAGGAAACTGATAAAGATCAAAATTGATGTGATATGTTAGAGTGTTATGCAGCAATGAAGTAATGCTAGTGAAAGTAAATTCCAGTCATGGTAATTTATAAAATCATCATCGTTTTATACAAGAGCTCTGTAAATCAATCCAGAATGAAATTAACAAGCTATGTCAGAAGAATACCCATACTAGGAGAGACTATAAAAGGAGGCCAAGACCACCAGTGATTGGAAGAAAAGGCAGACTGCATTAATAGAAGACTTAAAAACCTTTTCCTTCTCTTTAGAGACCTCTGCATTTATAGTTTGGTTCAAAGAAAAGCCTTGTGGCCTACACTGAGCATCTCCGATATCAACCAGTTACTATACAGATTCCTAGAGAGCTGAGAAGCTAACAGCATTCCCATTCTGGTGAGAGAGACCTTGAATTCTCACAAGGTTAAAGTCAAAGAATATCCAGGTTTGACTTCTTCAGTCCTGCATGTGGATCTAGAGAATCATCTGGGATCCTGGAGCAGATTTTGATGAATCAAGCTCACCATTCTCCGCAGATAGTGGTAACCAATTGGTACATTGGACAGAATGGCAGAAATTTCCTCATACCTGGAAAAGATAAAATTACCAAGTTTTTTAGAGGATATAGAACGTTTAATTCCCCCCCCTAGCTTTGAAGTTTAAGTCACATGGAGTGGTTCTTTTTGTTCAACTCACCCGATATTTCCAATCTGGTTTTGGACAGTAAAAGGTAGTGAAGCAGATGGGTAGTTGGAAGATAAAGACAGTGTCAACTCAAACTTTGCAAAAGCTGTGGAAGTGGAGAACAAAAGCTTCACACTGTGTGAGAAATAAGAACAAACAAAAACATCAACACAAAACGTTCAAATGTACAGCTATCTCCTTTGAGTTCAGTTGCAGAAATGAAAACAAATTGCAACAAGCTCAATAATTCCTAAAGAATTCCAAAATAGACTAGCAGTGACTTTATAAATAAGGTTAAAAGAACCTTTCCACTCTAACACTATCAGCATTCTGGCACTGACATAGAAAACAATACGCCAGCTTTCCCCACAGAAGAAGTAAATACACACGTAATTCACAGAACCTTTCAAAATCATAGAAGAATATAAAGTAACAGTCAAAAATGTTTTCTAGTTAACATAAAACATTTCTAGCTACCTAAAGTTTTCTGAGCTTTTAAGCAGGACCATAATTGTAAGTTTGTTTCATGAATCCAGCTCTACTTAAATCAGGACAAATTTCTATCTAGAACAGTACTCTGTCCATGACAATGTCCAGGAAGGCCAGAGTTGAATCTTTTTGTAAATAAGGGTAAGACCATCAGTGAGTACACAATGCCCAGGAAACAGACGCTTTGGGATAGCATAAAATAGGACAAGCATTTAAAAAAAAGTCTTTTCAATGTAGACCTCCCATAGTAAATCTTCCTGAGCACAGGTTGCATTTGTATCTCTTCCTGACCTAACTAAATGTAGCTTTTATGGGACTTTTGGCATGTAGTGGAAGAACACTCTTGCAAAGGGTACTACAAAATTAGAGTAATGCATATAAACAGCATCAAGGCATGCAGACAAAAGTTAACTGGGCTCATCTTAGGTAAGGATATGCATCAATAATAAAAACTACTTCACCTATTCCTTATATATTGTTCTACAAAATTGGTTAGCAGTATGAGAAAATGAAAGCTAAAGAAAATAAACTTATTTTAAGTGCATTTATCTTTCAAGTACTGTTCCCACTTGGCTGAAGCAAATCGAAGACTAAACCTATTATAAAAGAAACAAAGCACCAAGCTACACAGGTAAACTCTTGGCTTTGTTTCCTTTGCATTGCTACACTCAGGTCTAAAGTTTTAAGTGAGAGAGTCAGGTCAAACAGGAAATCAGCAGATAAGGAGAGATTATACAATAGTAAGGAAGCTGGCTGAATCCAAGAGGAGCTTCATTTCCAGACTTTTGGATACTATAGTTCAATTGTTGTTAATAAATAGTTGCATAAAATAACATTTTCAAGAAAACCAAATTAAAAGTATCTTGATGTTTTGGTTTTGATTATCTAGAGGCCCTCTGTAAGACTTGTGCAAGCTCCATCTGAAGTTACTCACTTTGTGTCACTGATATCTGTCTTCAGAAGATTAAATTTTCCACCCCATCTCTCCAGAAATTCAATCTCTTCTCCTAAGATCCTGCAACGACTCACCACCAACGAGACATCATGAAGCACCTACAAATGAGATCAAAAAAGGAATTACATTGGAATTGAGACTGGTAAACCACGTGACACTTGAAAATGCAGTTTTATGCTAGAAAGTTCTAAAAAAAAGCAGCTTAACTGCTATCTCACTGGATGTAAAAATGAAATTGTATAAGCATAAAAACAAATATACATTCTTTGCCTTAAGTTTCTCCCTTTAGCTTTGTCAACAGGGTTACACATATGTGGGAACACTTTTGGCTGGCAATTTAAACTTAACTCTTTTGGATGCAGAATGGCATTCAGCTCAATTCTCTGATTTCTACTAGCAGGAAAAAAGAATTTTAAGAAATCATTAAGACAGCCAGACATCAAGGCAGCAAACAAGGAAGAAACCACAGCTTTTAGGTCTCCTGCCTTCTGGGACAGGTACTTCCCCTCTCACCTCAGAGTATTTACTCATGAAGCTGATTTTGATTTACAGTAATGAAGTATTCATCAATACGCTTTTGTTCTCAGTGTCAGCCCTACTCTCTATGACAAAAAAGAGTTAATATTTTTCTAGAGTCCTATAGGCTTTCCCGGCACATTACCTGGGGCAAGTATTGCAGCGTGGGACACTTTTCCTGCCAGCATCCCTGACTTTCAATAAACTGGAAGATTAGTCTTTGGACTAAACGTGAGGAGAGTGGAGCTTTTTCCTCTGTAAAAAAGAAAACCATGTTGCAAGAAATCTTCTCAAAGCCATGTAGTAATGCTAAATGCATTAGCAGCTAAAACAATTTTATAGAAGTCCTCCCAATAAGAGATAATGAGGGCAGCTACTTGAAAAATCTTACCATCCAAGAGAGATTCAAAGCTCAGGCTAACTATCTTTCTGGAAGGATTTTCACCGAAAACATCACCATCTGAGAAGAAAGGAAAAAAAAAAGTAGTTATTTCCATATTTAGTTCTGGAGTTACAGTTCTTTCTCTTCAGAAACAGCCATTAATTACACACATTTACAAATTTTTACAGAAAGCACAGAAACATATTCAAAGCCACTATTTATAACCTCTCTCAGCTTACATACTACCACTATAGTTTATTTTCAATTTCTTTTTAACAAATATTCACCAATGTAGAACCTTTGGGTTTCTATTGTGTAACTATTTAATCTTTCAAATTCATAAGCCAGACACTTACCAGTTTTGCAACTTACCTATTGGGGGTCCAAACGCAACTGTAAGTTCAATAGAATCGTAAAGAAAATTAAAGACTGCCTGTTGTTCACTCCATTCACTAATCTCCCATTCAGTGAAGCTAAAAGGAATACAAAAAAAAACCACCCTAAGTTTCAACCAACCAACACGATTATCTGAAGGACAAAGATCAGAGCATTAAGTGCACTTGCCGCTACATACCACATAAGAGATCAAATAAATTTTCACTTGTCAACAGAGTATAAGAATCTTTTGGGAACCCAAGCATAATACTATTCATTTCACATAATTGTTAATTTTGGGATGGGAGGAGAGTTGGATATAGAAAGACTGAATGCAAAGTATCACTGCAAAGTTGTTAGTAGAACAGTCTCTCACACACTAAAGTTCACCGAGGCTTTATTGCTTATCCTAGGTTGTGAGGTGATAGGCGTCCAAAGACGTTCCAAATCAAATAAAAACAACAAACCCAAAAACATTTATATAGAAATGTGAGGCCCCAGAACTAACTGATAAAAAAAAGATAAAACCTGAAAGTCCTTTCCTTACTTGTATCTCTCCAGGAGTTCCTGGCAGCTTTTTTCTTTTTCCTGTAGCTGCTTCATCTGAGCAAGCATTTGCTCATTCTCAGTCTCCAGATCTGACAGTTCTCTGCAAAGATAAAGCAAAACATCTGATGTAGCACACTGGTGAAAAATAATAAAAATCTCTAGAACCTGAATGTGTACATTTTTTAAGCTCCTTAGATCCTCTTTGACATCTTACCTTTGAAGTTCCTCTTCTTGAGCTTTGAGGCTTTCCAATTCTAAGAGAAAGAGGGAAAAAAGCTATGAGAAAAAAGAGCAGCAAAGACAGTCTTAACTCACTGTGCAGTCATCGTTCTTGACAACATGAAAGATCTCAACTTGATGGCTGTTACTCCTACCTGGATACAGATACGCGGTCAACAGAAGTAATTACTGGACGATTAATGTGCTGGATATGATAGCCAGCACACACTCTCCCAGTCACACTGTACCAAGTTCTAAATTGTATCAATTAACACAGCAGGGGTGGGGGCTGAGTTTCACCCTCTCAAGAACTTTAGGAAAAAAAAGTGCAGTTCAGCTGGTACCATTACCTTCCTCTAGGTTTTTTGATTCGGAGTCCCCTTCTGCCACTTCATCACTGCAGTCTGTTTCACATTCTTCCCATTCAGAATCTGTGGGAAAGAAGTGTCACAAGGTCTCTGCAGGACTCCCAGATTCAATATTTAGAATTCATTTTATTCGTCTGTAGGTTCTAGACATTTTAGTATTTCAAAACTAGCTAATAACAATGTACAAGAAGCCGTCGGGGTATCTACCAAAAACCTCAAGAAGTAACAGATAAAGAATAAAGCTCCTTTTTCAAAGCTGTTACCATGCACTTAAATTTCTATTCAAGGCATCGAAAGAAAATTAAGTAGGAAGAAAAATAAATGAAAACACACAAAGCATTGCTCTGTGGCAACACCAAGTACTGACTGCAGCTTGTGTGAACACAGCTGAACAAGCTTGAAGCCATCCAGCTATGATACTGAAAACAGTACAGCCCTGGAGCACAAAGCTTAAGCCTTGCCTATCTGCAGGATCATTGGCAGGTTTTGCAGCCATTTTAAACTGTATGCTGCCAGCAGCTGTACTGTCATTACTATCAGATTTAGCCAGCTTGGTTACATGCTCATAGGCTACCATTATAATTCTGTATTTCAGTGCAGATAATACTCCTAGTCTTCATATGATGTGCAAGTTACTCCCACAAGACAAGTTTGCAGACACGAATGAAGGTGCTAGGCCTAATAGATACTTGTAACACAGGAATTTTAGAATTCCAAGCAATGACCGAACACAGAATCTTGAAGCAACCGTTTACATAGCAGCTCTGCAGAAAAATAGAGGGACCGGACAAGGAATCAGCAAATCAGTCACTGGTTTGGAAACACACACCTGCTTCCAGATCAACAAGACAGCTTTCTGCTTCCTTGAGCAATTCATCCATGTTTGCTATTCTTGATTGTAGCTTTTCGTATTGTTCCTAAGATGGGAAAATTATATTCTTTTGCAATGTGTTTTTACACAAGTCAATGACGTTTTTCAAGAAGCTGAATGCCTTCTGGGACCACCATGTGTATCTTTGCTTGCTAACAGACTAATTAAAGAAGCTGATACAATCTGTCATTAGAATGAAGAGACAGACTGTCATGGTTTTGGCTGAGACAGAGTTAATTTTCTTTGCAGAGGCTCACACAATGCTGTGTTTTAGATTTCTGATGAAAATAGTGGTGATGTTTTTGGCTGTTGCAGAGCAGTGTTTACACAGAGCCAAGGTCTTTTCTGCTTCTTGTGCTGCCCTGTCAGCGAGGAGGCTGGGGGACAAGAAGCTGGGAGGGGACGCAGCCAGGGCAGGTGACCCAGACTGACCGAAGGGATATTCCGTATCATGTGGCATCATGCTCAGCAATAAAAGCTGGTCAAGGAAGGAGGAAGGGGGGCATGTTCGGTGTGATGGCGTTTGTCTTCCCAAGAAACCATTATGTGTGATGAGCCCTGCTTTCCTGGAAGTGGCTGAACACCTGCCAGCCCATGGGAAGTAGTGAATGAATTCCCTGTTTTGCTTTGCTTGCGCGTGCAGCTTTTGCTTTACCTAGTAAGCTGTCTTCATCTCAACCCACAAGTTCTTGCACTTTTACCCTTCTGCTTCTCTCCCCCATCCCACCTGTGGAGAGTGAACGAGCAGCAGCGTGGCACTTAGCTGCCTGCCAGGGCTAAACCAAAACACAGACTAACATTAAGGCAGTTGCCATATGTAAGAAAGTACCAGACACTTACCAATGCATCTTCCTAATCACTTTTTTTTTTTAAAAGAAGGGATGAGATGAGACACATAACTAAATAAATTTCTAGAGCATTTAAACCACACAAAATTCTGATGTCTATCACAATGCATTACTTCTGCACTTCCCTGTTAGTTACTAATACTGACATCACTACGATATAAAGAACTGATTTCTAATGGTATTTTCTTTAATATTCCTGTTGTTCACTCCTCTGTTACCGTAACTGCCAAAACCCTTAGGCAGAAGCTTCCGATAATGTAAGTGCAAGAAAGAGCCACTGTCCCAATGTAGTTTATATTTGCTTATAAATGTTTATATTTGCTTATAAATAAAAGGAAAATGTGTTTAATAAGGAGGCATATAAGATAGTTAGGGTCCCACATTTGATGGTCCCATCTTATGTTAGTTTAAGCACAGATAAAATATGGTAGAAGTTCCTCTTATAAATCTAAACCTCTGCAGCCTTTTGGCACATTACCTGTGCACTCTGCAGTAATTTGCTGTATAATGCTTCTTTCCCATTGTGAGCCAAGATTTTACTTTCCTTGATGAAATAGGATTTCATTTTGTTCAGTTCTGCTCCAAAGCTCTTCAGCTGCAACGAACAGAAAATAGGAAAGGGAAGGTGAATGAGAATGTGAAACAAAATATTGCTCGATCAACTCTTTAGACTCTTCCTCCCTTCTCCGCTCCCCCTCCCCACAATATCCCATTTCTCTAGCAGTGGTATTACATGACAGTTTCAAAGGAAATTGAATTTAAGACTGGACAATCCCTGTTAATTCAAGTACAGTCTACTACTAATGCAATGATTTTCTTATCAAAGATCCAACACAATGCATATTCCAACAGGCTGCAGCACAGAAAGCAGTAGCATCAGATTTTAACAGCTGCAATAACTTAAGAGATGCTTTCACTAAAAAACAGAGCAGCTGCATTAAGTATGTCAGATGTCTCTAATTCCAATTGTTCAAGACTTATTTAGAACACTTGCCCCCTTACTGTCAGGGAGGCTAACTGAAATGCTAGCAGAAATCCAGACAGAGCCCAAACTGCAAGAAATAAACAAAAAAGCCACCTGTTTTAATAGAACATAGCTACAGATTATGTAGTTCAATGTTTTCTCTGTCAGTCGTTAACCCAGAAGACGCAGAGGAATGTACAAAAAGTTTTTGTACAGTGTTTTCAATCCATTTCCACTAGGTAGTATCACTCTAATGCCAGTATGTAGAGATTTGCTTAACAACCTTTCAAATCTGTTATTCTTCACTAAGGGTTCTAGGTGCTTTTATTGTTTCTAAGTACATTCTTCCCGAATCCAGTTAACATCCTAGCCTCAGTGATAAACTGTAATACAAATCTAATTATGAACTATGAAAAATACTGTCTTTTACAATTTTTTACTCTTTATTTTCATTGGCTAGTCCGTTATTCTTGGCATTAAATACAAGGAAAACAATCTCTTGATCTACATCCTTAAATCTGTCTGGGATACTCTTATAACGCTTCTGTTTTTTAAATGCAAATATCTTTGGGGTGCTTTTTGTGCCCATTATCATTAGCATCCTCCTTTAAATACCCTAAGGCCTCATAATCTTTTGTTTTGGCACGTGACACCATTGTTGTACTCCAAATTCTGTATGCAGTGTTATTTTTGTGTAATGAGACATTTTCTCTTCATTATATGTCTCACACTATCACACGTACATTTCCAAACTAAATAAGCATTTAAGTTAATGGACAATTCTGCTCCACCAGTGAAGCTACAGAGCCTAAACGGCAACAGCAGTTTCATTTTTTCCTTCCAAAATTGCACTGTTTGCTTAGAATCCTCTAAAGTTTCTCTGCTCTTCTCTAACTAACTTGAATTATCAACTTCAAGTTTTTCCTGTTTTATAGTAACATATCCCCTGTAAAGTATTATAAATCATCTTCGCATGCAACCCTCCTGACACACAAGAAATTCTTTATTTCAGTTCTCATAGTAGTCCTTCATTCAGAAAATATTTTGCCTTATATCTTCTACCTATACCTAACATTATTAGTGACCATTCTGGTTCTTACTGTTTTTGAATGCATAAATTAACTTTACTTCTTCATTATGTAGGCAACAACATTATCTCTTCGTGCAATGTTACCTCTTCGTCAGAGCAGGTTCTCATTACTTCCCACAAACTCTTATTCACATTCACCAGTGGTTGATCCTGGACACTTACATACTGTTTTAATCTGAAATACAGAAGGAAAAAAAATGAATTGAAAGAAAGGTTTGTTGCAACTGAACCAAGCATATATATAAAGAAGCACATTGGTATTTATACACTACATTCATCTTCTCTAATTAAGATATGAAAATGTAAATATTTTCATTTAGGTGGGTTTTACACCTTGGAGAGATCCTCTAAAGCCTTGATTAAATGGTAGCCATGTTTGTTATACTCCAGAACATAATGCAAAGTTCATTTTCTATAGTCTTTCTGTTGAGGGCAGGTCTGAACAGGAGATGGAGAGCTAGAGAGCTAAAAAAATAGGAAATGGTGCTAATAAGGCTGGGAAAAATCTTATTGATTTTGACTTTTATCGTAAAACTTGATTTAACACACCAATCGTAAAAGGCATAATGTGTCAGACCAGAAGTGACCTTCAGGTAAGGAAATAAATCATGGTCTTTCAATCTAATAAACACTGGAAAATTGGAAGAAACAACAGATAGTAACCTATTACGATTCTGCTTCCTATGTTTGATCATTTTCAGTACAGCTCAAAACCTTTAACTCTTTTGATGTGCAACTGAAACACTCTATTAGTAAGAGAGGAAAATCAAGCTTTAACTATCTCCATAACCACATCACCTCCCCAAGAGTTTACCCTATACCATCTAAACCTGTAATAAACTGGCTACCAGCATTAAGTAGGTTAACTCATTTTTCTATTTTTCCCATAGGTAATGTATTAACTTTCTTCAAGCCATTCTGCATGCTGAAAAATAAAATTACTAATTTAACCTGTGACTGAAAAAAACAGACTTACTCATCTATCATCTGAGTAAGAACCTGGCAATCTTCTTCATAAATACGCAGCTTAGGACGATAAACATATTGGCTGAGAATCAGGTCTTCTGGAGTAGGCGGTGCGCTGACAGCACACTGTGAAAGAACAGAGGGAAAATTGTGAGGAAAAAGAAAAAAGACCCATCTTTTTTAGAAACAGCAACTTCCTATCAATTCATGTACAGAAACCAGCAAAAGGTCCTGAATTTTTATTTTTGCAGAACAGAAAAAAACTAATGGAGGTAGCCTGACATACTTAAATGATTTCCCGCCCGTCCCCCCCCCCCCTTCTGGACCTGTCCTATTTAATTCTCAGAAAAGTTAATCCCATTATCTTAGATAGCTCATTTCACTTTCATGCTCCATGTTTCCTCACTTTCAAACATGGACTTCCTTTTCTGACACATGCCTCACCACTAGAGCTTAAAAAACTAAACTGGAAGAGGTTAAATTCCTTTTAGATGGAAACTTGAAAAGTATGTATGTGCACATCATCCAGATAACAAGAGTGCTCTAGAGTAAAACACGATAACTGTGCTTGTTTCAGAATCTAAATTCCCAATTTTTGACAAATCTTCAGTCACATCAAATAAGATGGGGACACTCCAACAAATTGCCTGTATATTGAAGCATGTAAATAACTGAGGTTGATTCCATCCCATCAGAGAAAGCTTTCAGGTTTTTTGGCTTATTTTGTATGCTTGTTTTTAATCAGAGATCAGTCACTAATGAATCGTACCAGAGTTTTGCAAGCCACATGAATATTTAGAGACAGCTCAGTACAAATAAATTTGCAAACTGAAAGTGTAAACTAAACTGTAACTAAGAAGAGCATCTTATTTAAAGAGATTTAAAACTCATAAAGGAAGCAAATTAATTAATACAAATTATATTAATATAGCTGTCATTCTTCTTATCAGCTTTCTTTTATCATATCAGAATTATAAAGAACCTTAAAGCAGACAGACTTTTTACTTCCTCTTGCATAGCTGACAGAAATTTGTAAGTCAGCAGTGAAGGAATAAATAAAGGCAGAACACCACAACAGCATATGTGCCTTAAACATATCAAACCTACGTTCAGTTCTGTGCACTGGCTTTCTGCAAACTAGCGCAACAAAGTTCCTTATTTCCAAGAAGATATCTAAATTTCTAATGTGAATGTTCTGCTGACTTATTTACCCTGACACTGCGACATCTTACAACATTAAGACTTGTTAAACAGGAGCCAGTTTTCTAAAGAACTAAAACTGAAGTACTAGAATGAATTTCACAAGTAAAGAATTTTCACAAATATACCACTTACCATGCAAAGAGTATGTTCTTGAACACACTGTTTCATACATAACAACTGATAGAGTGAATAGTTTCAATCACAGACATACTAAAAATTCCTGCCAAAACAGGTGTCACACCACCCATTCAAAAGAAGGAAGAATGAATGTCATTAGAGATTATTTAACATTGAACAGACTACCAAAAAGTTCTCCATCGTTCTAGAAAAAGTGCTGGCACAGAAGAACCTGCTAAACCCACTTCTAAATTATACAGACACTGCTAAGGTTCTCCACTTTCCAGGGTGGCTTTTCCATTGCCCCTGGCACATCATTCTGTGTGCCAGCAGAAACTGCAGTAAGCGGCAGGAAATGGAAGTATTTGAGCTAACTCCCCATATACTCTATTAAATAAATGCAAAGCACTGCCATTTTATAAACTTTCTGTATTCATAAAACTTGAGAGTTTTCCGTGTCAGTACAGAAAACTAAGCAGTTCATTCACACTACTTTATTAGATAACCTTTTTAAGGAATGGTACTAATTTGTGAATTGCAGACAGGTGACAGAGACTAGTTCCAGCATCCATTTGGAAAATCAGTTGGCTACACAAAGGTGTACAAATAAGCAAGTCTGAAACACCAGTCTTAAGACAGCTTATATGAAAAGAAGGTACCTTACTGAAACCAAATACTGGCACAGTAACAGTAAAATGTAAAAATCAAGTTGACAGGAAATGCGTAAGCTATTAAAAGATTGTACTGGGACAAGTTTCCTAGTTTACTTTTAAATTAGAGGGAAAAATAAGGGAATATCTCCCAGTTATTTTTGAAAGTAAAGAGTTAGAAGTAAAATCAGTGCAAATACTCATACTTTGAATAGTTTAAGATTTGCAG
>VXAL01001170.1:235453-281204 GCA_013399475.1 Chauna torquata | reverse complement strand
GTCTTATGAATCAAGATTTTTCTATGTGTGGTTTCTGTCTTTTCCCCCAACTCACTGCAAGCATAATCCCTGTCCAGCTTATCATGCACATTCCCCAAAGCAGCAGTGCCAAGTTGGAATTTTTGAAAGACTCTTCCACCCCGACTAAGACGACTTCAGTCTCTTTAATAGAAAGGAATTACAGTTTTAAAGCTGTGGACAAAAATCAGTCAGTAGCAAGTTATAATACTGTATTTTATCAAACATAATGAATATATTAAGAACAACTTCATGTTTACTTAAAATTTACATAAGCTATTTTATAAATGCAAGAAATAAAGTACACTAGAAAAAGCATGATCATACACATTACCTAAATCAAGGAGAGCCAGTTGTCTTTTTTTTTTAAAGCATTCTTTCACAACAGCTAAGACATTTTTTAAACCACATCTTTAAATTCAGCATGAAAGTCAGAAGCCATTGCAGCAAGGGAAACTGTTGAACTGCTTTGTTTGACAAAACAGCACCACGACATCCTCACTGAAGTATAACACAGTTCAGGATTTCTGTGCCTGTGAAGGTTTTAACTAAAAATTTTGTGTTTTATCACTTCAGTCAACTGAAGAATTTCAGTTACCTTTTCATGTCAATCATTGCAATTTTTCTAAAGGTTTTTAAACAGTAGGAACAGACAGTATATTGTACATATCCATTCTACCCATGGAAGAAAAAAACACCTAAGCAGAGAGTAATACATGAGAAAAAATACATAACCAGACCTATCTGAAACATAAGCTCCTTTACATGTTCTTAGAAAAGAGTTGAAAAGAATGTAAGAACTAGCTCAGGTACTAAAAAATAGCAAGCAATTTTAGAAACACAAGTTATCAACAACGTAGTATGATGCCCATCAGATTACAAAAATAATTCAAAATATAGAAGATTATGCTTCAGATGAATTGTGTGAATACAAGGATTTATGTTTTAGGCAGCTGAGATACATCTTTCACCCTTAGTACACAAATTATTGCAATATATTTTGGACACTAATATTTTCAGCATTGAAAAAATAAAAGCCTTCACATACCTCAGTCTGCTGCACCAATGGCTGGATAGGGGCATGAAGCAAAGTGTTCATCCCTGTCAAAAGAAAAGGAAATAGTGCATTTGCTGAGCTATTTTATTATTTTAATCAACTAACCTGAAGATCTATGCATTCATTATACAAGTATCACTTTCTGAGTAAGCACATTTAAAACCAAATATATCCTGAGAAATATTTTCAGTACTCCTTTGAACACGTAGAAAGGTTACCCATATGTCTACAATATAATGCTTATAAACAGCTTTATGGGACAAAGTCTGTTCATGCAATAGTGATCTCCATCAGGGAGACTATTCTAGATATGTTAAAACTGTTCTATCAACTATTAACCAATGGTTTGGAACAAAAACAGTCATTTTGTTATTAAATCTATTTTCAAACTCACCAGTGATCTCACATGGAACAACTTCAGGTTCTTCATTTCTACAAAAGGTGGTTTAGGTAAACAGTTTGTTAAAAGATTGCAAAACAGAGGGCTTCAGCAATATACTTAAAAGGCAGAGAATTCTGTTGCATAGCTCATACATAACTTGGCAGCAGATACCAGACATTACAAATATGTCTTCAATATATTCTAATTTGAGTTACAATGTTATTTGCCCATGAGATTCTCTTTTCCTAGCATGCCACAAGCCACCATTCAGTATACAGTTGGCATCTTAATTCCTCAGTGAGAAGTTAAAAAAAAAAAAAAAAAGAGAGAGAGAGAGAGAGAAAAGATTAATATGTTCTTTTAAACTCAGACCTTCTACTTTTAGTCATTCCTTTCTCTTTGGGAAGCTGAAGCCATGTCCATAAAGCCTGAAATCATTTCTCTGTAAAACCAAAACCCAAGCACACTGACCAACTTGTGTGGCTTTATATCTAACATTTAATGCCTTCTGCTCTTCAGTGTTTTCTTGACTATTCTTTCAAGACCAAATAACCTTGGCTAGAGTACAGATTTTTATTTATACACACATACACGTACTACTATATTGCTTTGATAACTTTAAAAGCATTCATTAACTACAGATGTAAGCTGTTTCCTTGCTGTACATTTTAAATAAGAAATTTTCCTTCATGCACATATACAGCCTAAATCTGTTACTCACCAACTCAATTTAATTTTAAAAATCTCATAATTTTATTTTATCTAGACAAGAACTTTGAAACTAGACTAACACTTTATCCACCTCTGAGTGAAAAAGTTATGGTAAGAAATATCCAAGACTATCTCTATCAAATATGGAATCTGGTAGGTCTCTCCTGGAAGAAATTCCCAAGCAATCAGCTTCGGAAGGAAGCACTTTCAAGATATAACTGTTCAATTTTTCAGAAACCTCTATCTTTTTGTGAATGACCAAAACAGCTATATCCCTTTTTTCCTGTATCGCTTTAACCAATCAAAAGCACTGAGCAATTTTATATCTAAATAAGTAAGCATGCTGCATTTGTCTGTTTCTTCGAGGACTAACATTCTCACAGTAGCATGTCATGTGAAGAAATGTATTTGCAGGACAAAGCTCTAGAAGTGTGGGAATTTTTTTCCTCATACTTACTGATTAAGCAGGACGTGATTCCCCGTATCTGTTGCACACTCTAAAAATAAGAAAATTAGACGTTACAATGACAGAAACAGGATCACAACATTCCGAGGCAAGAGTAAACTGCACAGAAAGAATGTCCTGAAGTTCTTCCACTTCATGTTCTTTTTATCACGGCAAAAACCCAGAGAACCAAAGTACTTGAAAATTCAGATTCTTCCTAGGTAATCTTTGACAGAGTGAATATGACATTCTTCTCAGTCTTCTTTTGATCTAAATCCCCAAGGCAGATTTTATTCTAGGTGCATTTTGTCTACAGAAAACAAATAAATAAATAAATAATTTGTTCCCTGAGCTAATGAGTTTTCTTCCAGTCCATGATAAACAGCTGACCATATTGTTCCCTATCTGTGACTAGCAGGCCTGACTTCTTAAATTCTGGCTGAAATCTTGTTGCTAATAGTCTGTGAAACCTGTCAGAAGAGAAGGGAGTTTTACCTTCATTTTCTCTCTCTGCTGCATTATTCTTAAGATCTCGCTGGAAGACTCTGCAACTAAGAACAAAAAAAACCCAGTTTTTGAAAACACAAGACCATCTATTTTGAAGCGAAGAAAAAAACGTTAAAAAAAATCAGCCCTAATTTCAATCTTTTCCCACATGGTATGTTCTAAACTGATATCAAAAGACAGAAGCTTACTGAATCCAACCATACTTTCCAGCAGGAAGATGCTATTATCATACTTCAGATGGAAATCACTAAAAAAGTTAATGAAAAGCAAAATTTCCTAATTATATGAAATTTACTCAATCATTTTTTCTAGCTAGGAAGAGAAAATGGATAACGGCTCCCTTAGGGCTCAAAATCAACTCAATATAACAACAGTCACTAATTTTCTTCACTGAATGCCCATAAACGTATGCAAACAGCAATTTTAGGTGATAGCAGATTATTACCTATAGCCTTATGCTTAAATAAAGGAAGTAGATCTGCATCCTTCAGATCAAACTTACTTTATGGTGTTCGCAAAGCTGACACGTCGAGAGTTTTTCCTACGTTTTTCTATATTGATATCCTGGCAATAAAGAACACGACCATTTGATATACAGAGAACACTTCTTATACCATAAGCCACAATAATTTTAGTTTTTCATAAAAAACAACCAAAAAAATGCAAATGTAATAGCCCAATAAGTACAACAGATATTTGCCAACATCCTTAAACTACTTATAGTTCTACAGCTTCCCTCCTCTTTGCACAGAGAAACCCATCTCACAGGAAGCAGGTTCTAAAGATCACTTTGTGCTAACTGCTTGGTTTCAGACAAAAGAAGCAGAATACCAGTTACCAGTTATAAGAATTTTTGTCTGGCATAACATTTGGAATACTAGGGAAAAAATACTTAGTTGCTTAGCAAGAAAGTTGCAGGATTTTTTTTTATTTAGTTTTCTGTGACAAGAACTGAAAAAAATACTTGTCTTTATGGGAGAAAGGGAAGGATGCATGAAAGAATCAAAATCACCACTGATATTTTCCTAAAGAAATGTTTAAAGGGTGTCACTGACTATTTGATTATATTAATGCAATATCACAAGGCATGTAATAATGCAACATTACATATACCTGAAAGCTCATTCACCACACCACTGCTGTGCAGTTGTCTGCAATAAGCTTCCCTAACTAAATAGCTCAGCCTCAGGACAGTGGAATACTCATTGTTTAAGAAAACAGACAAAGTATTGACATACCAGGCACTACTCATTACACATACAAGAGTAACAATGTCAGCAACACAAGCAGTTATGAATGATGTCACACTACTCTATATGATAGTATTATATTGCTCAGTAGCAGTACTATCTATAATTAACAGGTATTAAAGTTTAAATGAAGATTGAGCTGCTCTTCATACTCAGCCGAGTTTTGAAATATACTATGCATAGATATTCCAGGCTCATATTTCACATTTGAAAAAAAATTATTAGAGCTTTTTTCACTGAAAGCCTTACACGATAAAAATGAGTTTTCAAGTTCTATAATCAGTAGTGTGTGTGTGGATATATGCACATATGGGGTGTGTGCACATGTATATATATGTAAATATTATATATATACACAAACATATGTAATTTTACACACACACACATATATATATAAGGCAAATAGAACATTACTCCTAAAGCACACCTTAGGTAGAAATTGCATTTAGAAAGAAATCCAAACTGAACATGCCTATAGTCACAACTTCTAAGAAACAACAGACATTATAAACATGAAATATATATATATATGTATGTATTTCTGGAATAAAATGTTTATTTTTTTTTAGCTTTTACCTTAAATAAGTTTGCAGGATGATTTTCTTCAGATGTGAAATCATAGAATGGTTTGGGTTGGAAAGAACATTAAAGATCATTCAGTTCCAGCCCTGCCATGGGCAGGGACACCTCCCACTAGACACGCTTGCNGCCATGGGCAGGGACACCTCCCACTAGACCAGGTTGCCCAGAACGCCATGCAGCCTGGCCTTGAGCACTGCCAGGGAAGGGGCATCCGCAGCTTCTCTGGACAACCTCTTCCAGTGCCTCACCACCGCATAGTAAGGAATTTCTTCCTTATATCTAATCTAAACCTACCCTTTTTAGTTTAAAACCATTACCCCTTGTCCTATTGCTACACTCCCTATAGCTGGAGAGTCCCTCTCCAGCTTTCTTGTAGGCCCCCTTTAGGTACAGGAACACACCTGAACAACCACAAATCTCTCAGCTTTCTTCATAGGAGAGGTGCTCCAGCCCTCTGATCATCCTCGTGGCCCTTCTCTGGACCCACTCAAAACAGGTCTACGTCTTTCTTACACTGCGTGCCTCAGAGCTGAACACAATACTCCAGGTGGGGTCTCATGAAACCTCACCTTAGTGACTTTACCAGTTGGAACACTAATGAGTCAAACTTCAAGTCAAATGGACTATAGCAGAAGCAACTTCTATTAATTATTTTCTGGTTATTCCTCCCTGCTTGATAGAAGAAATATTCTGATGTAAAATAAAAGAAAAAAAATCAACAGATTTCTTGTAATATTTATTACTCCAAACATTATCCTCTGAAGTAGTTATTACAGAAGTTTTTGCACCCACATTATTCTAGTGACACAGTTTAATCAGGGACAAGTAGAGGAGCAAACTGAGGATATTAAGAACATCAGCAAAAGAGGACTTAATAGATCTACCTGAGAGAATTCATTCCCATTTCCCAGATCATCAAGAGGATTTCGTGGAGCCTTTAAAATCTAAAAGAAAATATAATACTTGAGAAAAGCAGCCCCAACTACCACAAAAGAAAGGATCAAGCAACAAGTAAATGAGTGGTTTAGTCACAGCTGGTGTACAAGCAGTTCAAGACATCACTTATGCACAAACACATTTACACAACCTACAATTCGCTCTTGCATTGGGCATTTGTCCCAGACTCTGACCGTGCTTCTCACCAAAGTACCATACATAGGAATTCAGTTGGAGGTATATTTCTTTCTGAGACTGTAGAAGCAGTCATAGGCGATGGACACCGTATTAGGCATCTCATATAAGATGTAGAGGCTGTCTGGTGAAAGAATTAACAAGGCAGAGGGCTCAGACAAAGTTTTCAGGAAAACCCATCTTTTCCACCACAAAGAAAGAGAAACAGAAAAACAAGAGAGATAAAGGCATGATGTTCGATCTTAGCTTGTGAAGTAAGTTGCTGTGGGACTGCAAAAAAAGAAAGGAGCATGGGATTAACGTCTTCACTAGAAGAAGCAGCATATGTAGGTAGGTCTTAGCAAAGTATGTAGCTACTCTATTCTCTGTCTTAAAAAAAAAAAATCCCAAAGTTAATGCTTCACGTATTCTTTGGGAATTAATTTGGAAACATGAGAATCTGAAGTAAATAAACTTCAAACAAGCACATAAAACTCCAACTGTGATAAGATTTATAAAGTGAATTCAGCCCTAAGGAAAGATGTACAGAATACATTAAAAGAATTTTGTACTAGTAAAAAAGATTTAGAAAAACTACTGATATGTTATTGACCAAAGAATTTGTAAAATTCTGAATCCATAACCATGAATGCATAGTTTTCATTTCTGAACATCTTACGTTTTTATTTATTTTGAGAAGAGAGTGGGTAAACTGTCCTTCTGAATACTAAATTCGTTCACTTCAATCAGAAAATCATCAGGTGTATCCATGTACACTCACTTCACCTGCAGATCTTTCTGTGGAAATTGCATCATCTTCTGTCACGTTGCTAATGTGAACAGCAGCCTTTTCAGACTCAAATACATCAGCCAAACCACACAATCATTGAACTGCTATTTAACGAGAATACACGAACTCATTACTCGGTCATAGAGAATTTGTAAGAGCCACCAGTGTCACATTCAATCACAAATTTAATAGGGTCTGTCTTTGCTCTTGGTTTTTCTTCAGGCTGTGATGAGAAAACTAATTCCTCTTTACAGCTCCCCTTTCTTTCCTTCACTCACTCACTCAGTTTTATTTTAGAAATGCCTTAAGTTACTCACAGAGGACAGTCGTTTTCCTCTGATGTGCTCTGTATTATCACTGGAGGGAAAAAAGAGAAACAGATATTAGTGCATAAACTAGAACCAAGAAGTATTCTTGAACATCACTGCCACATTTTTAAGATTAATAATTCAATTTCTCTGTTATTTTTACAAGTGTGAAATTACTTAAACAAGCTTGCTTGGAATAGATTATTCCCGCGCTAGGTCCCAGAAATAAGCCTTGGAAAATTCAGCGCATTCTGCTCCAACCCCTGTGGTCAGTCTCCAGACAATACACTGCTACGAAATTGCCTCGAGCCTTCCTACACACAATCAAAGAAACTCCCTGTTCTTCTTCATGATGAACAGCACATTTCATTCAAGAGATCCTGAACTGCATGCAGGGATTAAGAAGCATTTTGCATCTAAAAGACAATAGTTATAACACAATAAGATCCTCATGAGATTTCAACTTACTTTTCCATGTTAGGGTCTGCATAAATCTTGTCCATTTCTGCAGGAAGCGCTTTTCCTATAAAATACAGTACTGAAATAAAAAAATATTAATGAATCTCAGTAAGAACACTGCATACAACCACAACTAGATACCAGCCTCAGTTAGTTGCTGTAATTTTTCTCTCTGTCCTTCTTTAGTCACAGGAATTCACTGATGTTTAACAGGCCTCCCAAGTCCATTGCATATGATGTAATCAAACATAATCATGTAATCAAATGTGCTAACAGTTTGAGTCTTACTGGTTAGGCATCCTTCTCTTTAAAATTAAGATTCTGGTAACTGATGGAGATAAACATGATTAAACCTTCTACAATACAAAGTTCAGTAGTTTACTCTGACACACAAGACAATTTTTCATTTGCTACTACTCTCCCCTACCCCAAGAATATCTTGTATCTTATGAACTAGAATGCACATTAATAGTCACAGAAGGGGATAATGAGGTAACCCACCCTGTGGTAACGTCTGTGGTAACACAGATTTAGTATTACCTAAGGTTTCTTGTAAAGCACAACAAAATTCAAGGCTTTGAATACCATGTTAACATTCCTCACAACATCAGTCTCCCCTGGACCTGACAAAGACCATAAAATACTGTACCATCGAATCAACACTATAATATCAACACATGCAATTTTCTGTGCTATTTCCCAGATTTCAATGATATTTATCTACATGCATACCTCCATCAATCACTAACTATTGCAAAGTATACTTATGTGACGCCTATAAGCAATCTGACAGTACCTATCACATACCCTCATTTTCCCCTTGCTAAACCTCAGTAAGCAACGCCTTAAGAGAAACCCTTGCCTAGGCAAGAATTAAGTGAATTGTAAAACGCTATTTCTAATTGTGAGAAAAAAAGAAAAAGAAAAAAGATCTGCAAAGAACTGCTCAGCTTCTGCATTTCACAGAATCACAGACTCTTGGAGGTGGAAAGGGACCTCTGGAGGTCATCCAGTCCAACCTCCTGCTCAAAGCTACAGCCAGTTGCTCTGGACAACCTGTTCCACCTTTACTGCATTTTTTCTCATATTTGAATAAAATTTCTTGTAGTCCAGTTTGTGCCCATTGCCTCTTGTCCCTTCTGGTTCCATCTCCTTTAAACTTTCCCATCAAGTATTTACACACATTGGTAAGTTCCCCCCAACAAACAACATCCACTGCTCTCCCCTTCTATACCAAGCCAGTCACCTCACCATACACAACATTTAAACCATGAGCTGACAACTCTTCAAAGCTAAAACTAAGCTTTTTGTAGGGAAAAAAAAAAGCTCTAGATTTAGTGAAATACTAAATCACATAAAATGCTGTCGCATATTATTGGGGAATTGCTCACAAAGCAGAGCAGTCTGAATTTTGGGGGAAGGGGGGAAGGAATAATCTTTTCCAAAATGCCAGTTTGTTCAAACAAAATGATGTTTAGGCAGGGCAAGAAGGCATGATGAGAAAACTTAACCAATGGATTCTTTTCCTGGTAAATTTCTGTTTGCTTAAACAGAAAAACAAAACAAAACAGTATTTTGAAGACAGCACTAAGTGTGAAGGTATAATAAATAAGAGCCAGAGAAACACTTTCCAGAACAACATTTTACATGTACACAGAAAGCTGATTTGCTGAAACCAACTTTATTCATTTCTTGTTTTATTTTTGAAGAGTAATTCCCCTCACCAAAGACATACCAGGTTTACGTTAGAAATTTACACCAGTCAAAAAGGTAACTGGAGACGCCTTGGCTTTCAGGGCCTGCAGCTCTGAGGCAACAAAACCAACAGTCTGGGAGCGCTACCCACAGCGACCTCCGAATGCTAATTTACACCCCACTATCACTTACACCAGTGTTTTCCCGAAAGTGAATTACTTGGCGTTGGCCAAGACTGAACTTATCAGGCAGTTTATCGAGGTCCCCCTCACGTTTCCAGGCAGCCCCAGCTCCGAGTACCCCCAGCGCGCTGAAATCTCCTCAGGCTCGAACTCGGCGCCGCTCAGCCCCTTCCCTCGCTCCTCACGGCGCCAGGCCTGCGGGCGAGGCCTCTCCCCGAGCAGGGCCCACCTCCTCCCCCAGCGCTTCGTCCCCCCGCCCGTCACCGCTCATGAAACCGCCGGAACCGCCCCAACGGCGGGCAACGGCCGTCGTCCCAGGCCGCGCTCCCCGGCCCGGCCTGCTTCTCGCCTTCCCCCCAGCCGTGGCCCCGTCCTCGGCCGCTCTCACTTACTGCTCCGGACGCTGCCCTCACGACTGCCGCCGGCGGAGCGCGCCCGCCTCCTCTCCGCCACTGCCTCCCGGCCCCCGAGCGCCCATAGGGCTGGGCCGCCGCTGCCGCCTCGCTATTCAAACCCAACCGCCGCGCCTGCGCCTCGCGCCAAACCGCCCTCCTGACGGCAGCGGAGTGGCGGCCTATGGCGGTCGCCGTACAGCATGGCGCCCCCCAGCGCTCCGTACAACATGGCGGCCTCCGCTGTGTCAGCCAGCTGCCTGCCATTTCGGCATTAGCCCTCGCCGGCACGCACCGCAGCCAGAGCGATGAGGCTGGCGCGGCAGCGGCCGGCCGGGGCAGGGTCGGTCCGTCCCCGTGCGGTCGTTTCACTCTGCATTCTTCTCACGAAAGGACGAGCAGCGGGCGCCACTTCACAGAGCAAGCGGCGGGCAGGAGACAATACCAGGAGCAGTTGGCGTAGTTTCTTATAGGCTATGCGGAAAAAGAAGCTCCTGTGACGAGGTGGCCGAGTGGTTAAGGCGATGGACTGCTAATCCATTGTGCTCTGCACGCGTGGGTTCGAATCCCATCCTCGTCGATAAATAATTTTCTGTTTTTCTTTTTTTCCCCTCACTTTTTTTTTTTTTCCTCCGCCTCGTGGGCTGCCGAGGCGCGCACCGCCGCTGGCTCACGGCCCGCGGGAGCCGGGCGGCCCGTCAGCCCCGGCGAGCTCCGTTCCTCCCTCCCGCCGCCAGGGGCCGCCCGCTGCGTTCCGCAGCGCGGGAATGGGCGTGAGGGGAGGTGGCTGCGCGGCGCGCCGGGCGCTCCGAGGCCGAGCAAGCAACCGCCGAGTCCCTTCTTGCACCCCAAAATAGTCTGATTCAGGTTTGCCAAGTCCTCGGTGGGAACGTCGGCTAAATAAATATTTGCAAAATCAGGGGCTCAGGGAGCTCCAGCCAAGCTGATCCTAGCGCCTCACCGAAAACTATATCCAGGTTCACTTTAGAAAAAGAATTATCGCAATAGGCCTTTTTTGTGGAGTTACCAAGATTTAAAAAGCATAAACAATTACTAAGAGATACTCTGCATCAAGAGTTAACTTCTAAAAATCTGGAACAAGAATTTAACGAAGCAAAACGTTCCCCTGAGACTACCCTGCTACACAGGTTAAACACCTAATTACTGCTATCGGAAGGGGCCTCTTGCATATAACTTAGTGAAACAGCTCTGTGAGCCCTCCAGGCCATATGCGGCCCAGATTGAACTACACTTAAATCCTGGTGGAAATTAGATTATACCACATCCTGCATGGAGCGTGGCCGTATTGAGGCTCTTTTTCCTCACAAAGGGCACCTGTACTGGACTGGTTGAAACACAGCTGGAAAACTTGGCTGGGGGGAAGACTGGCTCCCTACTCACGTTTGGGTTAATCCTCACACAGTATTTACCTCAGACCTAGGTGGCAGTGTATCCCAAAGTAACACTTTCCCCAGCAGCAGAAGAGCAATCCTTGAATCTTGTGCTTGTTTCTAGCAGGTACCAGCAGGACTCCAGAAATCTGCGGCTGTGCAGCGTGAAACCACCAGCTCTGAACTCAAACTGAAATGTGATGCAATTGCTGGTAAGCTCCTTGTGAAACTAACCTTAAATGTTTGTTGTTCAAACTGTCTTGAAAAGACATGTCACAGCATTTCTTGACCAGCAAGGTGTGATAATTGAAAGATACTAACTACAGCCATTAGGGACAGCCAGAAAAAGTGAAACATGGCACTGAGCAGCAGTTCCACATTAGGCCCTTCAGCCATCCAGTTTCCATCTATTGGCACAAGTCTGTAAAATCCCTTTCAGATGCTTGTTTGCTTGTTTCTTGCAGCAAGAAGAAAGAAAAAGCAAACAAACAAACCACAGACAATATAACCTGGGACATGTCAAAGTCTCAGTTAAAACTCAGTTGACCCTAAATCCACTATTTTTCCCTTGTGTCTAAAGCTAGTAACAGTTGCACACATTCTTATTCTGAAGGCACCCAAGTTTCATTTACATAATTAGATGAAATATATATTTCAATGTATGAAAAAACCTAGATGATAGTTTTTAGCACTGTCTCTCATACAAAGGGGAGCTTTTACCTCCTTTATTTAATAAGATGCCTGCAGTTAAGTACTAGACCAGGCCCTAATACATGATGGCAGGAAAAAAAAATCTGTGGTTTCATTAGAGTCACAAGTAACCCTTAGCAGGATGTGGAAGAGCAAAGTTCAAGGCCAAGTGACCTCTTACAGAAACATTCAACAACAGCTGGATGATACAGGAAAGAAAAAAAAACTGGCTACTTCAGGCTATTGGAAGCAAAGCACTGGCTTATTCTATTTTGGTGCAGAAGTCCTGATCCTGCTAACATCTGCAGGCATCAACAAGTGATTTTAGGAGCCCTGCTAAGGAGGAGGGCGGTCATTCCTGTGGACCTGGCAAACCTTAGCCCTGGAGCATGTGTTATCCCCAGCACCCCACTCAAGCACACCTGTGAAGGACACTGGTTTCTCCAGTAACCTGTGTGTCTCAGTGGGCTGACAGACAGCTAGAGCTCAGCATGACGATAAGAGATCATCCAATACTGGTCCACGCTTCAGGAAGGCCGTTGTCACACTTGCTGAATAGTATCAGGTCTTTTGGATTCCTTTATTCACCTTTAAAAAAGGTTTCTTTAACACTTTAGAAGTGTAGAACCCTATGCATGCACTCTATGTGGCTGGGTACAGAGGATCCTGAAATAAATAGGCTCCTTTCCCAGGAAAGGTTTTGACTGTGTGCAGCAGTCACTGTAGCTGGTTATTACCACTGAGGATGCATAAGAAGGACAAAAAAAACAAAAAAAAACTTGAGACAATACAATGATTGTAATAACTCTCCCAGAGGCCAAGAAGTGACCATATAAACGCTGATGAAAACAAGAACTCTAGTGATATTTATCATCCTGGAAACGCTACTATAAAATGTAGTAAGAAAACCTTCTTGTTTATAAAACAGCTTTTGATTTTCTTTAAAGCAGATTGTCAACTTGTAGCACAAATGAAGCAATATTAAAAACAAATACCATTCCAAAACCAATCTGCCTATGGTACAGTTAAAAAAGCCTGAAAGTTGGCAGACTGGCTTCTACATTGGATTTTTGTTCATATATGAAGATGTTTTCACTGAGATGTAAGGATTAGAGATCAACAGGTTCTCAGAGAAGATGCCAGATGTTTTTGAGAAGACAGACATAGGGCAGACAGCAGAACACAAAGGCAAATCTACTAAATCAGTCTCCTTATTAATCTTGTAAGGATAGAATCTTGGGACTACTACCTCCAAAACCAGGCCCAATAGACATGGATCAGTTCCTAGAGTTAGTAATCTTAAATCAAGAAATTACGTGAAGGAATTCTGAAAGAGCAATTTCAAAGCAAAGTCCATCTTGCTGACAAACAGTATACAAATCAACTTCACAGTGCTCTGGTTTTACCTTACGGCATTCTCAGTGTTAACGCTTTGGTTTTAAAATCAGTCTGGCAATAAAATCAAAGTACAAGTAGTTTTCTGTATGACATGACATCCAGTATGTTGAACAACGTTCCAGCAGCTCTTACTGTACAGTACAACAAGATTTACAGAGCAGGCTAGAAGAAAAACCAGTTGCTTAATTTAAGTGAGTGCACTAAATTATCTTTGTGGATAACTAACAGCAGACCCAGAATATGCTGAGGTGAAAGGCCAAGCTGCCTGTGCCAAATGGTGTTTGTTGCCCAGGTGTTCTACAAAGGGCAATGTAATTCTAGAGTTGTATCCCCGTCTTCCTGTCCACCTTTTACAGTGCCTGTCAGCAGCCAGGACAATTTGCCAGCCTCTACAAGTCTTCCCACCCCATCTCAAGTCACAGGCAGTTTCTTCACCTCAACCACACTGAAATCTTAGGTCTTTACAAGACACTCTTCTGGCCACACTAGAACAATGTCCTCTGTCATTCCTCCCAGTCCTCCATTGCCCATTCAGGCATCTTGGAGCAATAGTCAAACTCTGCTCCCTTATAGCGCAAGGCATGTAGATACATCACCAACTCCTTGGGAGATGGGTCCCGCCTTGTAATTTTACACTCCACGCATAAAGGGTCCTTTTCTGCTGAACTCTTTTCTCCCGTTTGCCCACCTTCATTCTCGCATGAACCTAGTTCAGTATTTTTTTCAAACGTTTCCAGGTTGGTATCAGAGTTCAGCAGAGAGGCTCGTACTTCATTTATCTCAGGATCCTTAGTGTCCTCCGTAGGGCAGGAGTTCTCATTTATAGGACCAGCCTGCATAGATTCTGTGTACTCACTTGAATTACCAGAGTCTTTATTTTCTGCATTGCAGTTCAAGTCCTCTTCTGAAATACCTAGAATATCCAGGCTCTGTTTGGAACGATGTTCCTCCACCAGCGCCTTAAGGAGTTCTTCATCTGTTTTACCAATCTTGCCACCTTTGCCCTTTTCAGGGCCCCAGGCTTCCATATTATAGATGGGGTCATTGACAATAGGATATCCCAAGTACTGCAAATGGACCCGGATCTGGTGTGTACGGCCAGTATGCGGAAGACACTTGACTACACTGGTCTTGCCGTTGTAACTGAGTCTCTGGAAGATGGTTTTACAGAATTTCCCTTTGGGGTCCACACGGCACACTCCCACTTTGTACGAAACAACCAGTATGGGCTCTTCACAGACTACTTCGTGTTCTGGAAACTCCCCCACCACACGACAGACATATTCTTTTTCCAGCTACAGGAAGAAAGAAGAGTAACTCTCAGAACAGAAAACTGTCTCTGGTCTGATTACGCTTCAGTCTCACCCTAGTCACTCCTCTCTCTTTCTTCAATGATTTACATTTGTAGGTAATTACTCCCCAAGTTTTACTACAACTGAACCAGAAAGGGAAAAAAAAAATACCAGCTTTTTAACCATATTTCTCTCATGCTTTCTTCCAACTAGTTGAGAATTCAAGAACATAATGGGCTGGACTATTTTCCTCACATTAAATTCAAGAGTGCTTTTTGTTGTGACCTTCATTGCCTTGAAGCAAATCCTGGAAGCTAGCACCCTACACCTACAGTTCTGTTTGGATTTAGAACCACTGGAAAAAAATGAGAAAAACTTCTAAAACGTAAAATGGAAAAAGTATTAGATGACTGACACATTTCTGCTGATAAATAAAACTGCTCTTTAACTAGTGGATGGACTAGATGATCTTGGAAGGTCCCTTCCAACCCAAACCTTTCCATGACTCTGTGCATAATCCCAGCCAGTTTGCACAGTCCCACTGGGATGGTGATCCCTTTCAATCTAGTACTACCAAAAATCACTTAAATTTTTGCTTGGTCTTTCTCTCTTGATGGCAAGATGTTCTAGGAATTTGGGCTTGTTTAGACCCAAAATTTGACTTTTTGACTTAACCTGTTTCAAGTAAATACCACACAAGAAACCCCCAAAACTACTGCAGCCCTTAGCTCTCACCTGTCTCTCCCGAATCTGCTCATCAATCCTCTTGGATACCTCCACCGTCTTGGCAAACATAAGCACTCCTGACGTCATGCGATCAAGTCGGTGAATCGTATGCAATTCCTTAAGATTATGCTCTTTGCCGAGGATGAAGATGACAGTGTTGTGACGAAACCTGCCGCAGGGATGTACTGGCAAGGAGGAGGGTTTGTCTACAACCACCACTTCATTGTCCTCTGCCAAGATTTGGATAGGCTGGGCAGTGACCGGAGGTTCATGGCGATGCACTGTGTTTCTGAGAAAATCATTATTCTGCAAGAAAAATGGACAATTAGAGCGAATCCTGCACAGCCACCCCATTAGGCCACGCACAGCGGTGGGGACTTGTTACCACAGCCTGCAGCACCGCCACGGGGTTACTGCATCGCGCTGGACGCGAGCTGTGGTCTCCCGTGCCGGGTTACCGGCCTGCCGCGCCACGCTCGCTACCAGGACTCCCGGGGGGGTGTCCAGGCGCGGCGGTTCCCTGCCCCGGAGCGGGGGTGCCCACCTTGAGCACGATGTCCAGGTCCCGCACGGGCTCCTCGTTGAGGCGGAGGCGGCCGGCGCGGGCGGCGGCGCGGTAGTAGGCGAGGGGCTGGGCGCGGAACTCGGTGCTGAAGACGTGCAGGAGGCTGCGGCCCACCCAGCGCCCCTTGCAGTAGGTGCGGAAGTCATAGTAGTAGGGCCGCACCTTGCGCAGCCCCGCCTCGAAGAAGTAAGAGGTCTCGGCGAAATGCGCCGCGCTGAAGCTCACCCCCGAGTTCAGCCTCCTCGGCGGCGGCACGTAGCGCTCCCCGGCCGCCAGACGCCGCTTCTTGGGGGCCGGTGCCGCCTCCTCCTCGGCGCCGCCGTTCGGGCCTGCTCCCGGCTCGGCCGTGTCGCCGCAGCCCGGCTCCNGGGCCGCCGCCGAGAGGCCACGCCCCCCGCGGAAGGAGGCGGCGGCGGCGCGGGCGGGAAGGCGTTTGAGGCCCGGGGCGGCACCGGCACCGAGGGCCGGTCAGGTTCCGGCAGAGCCCCTTCCCGTTCCACCGCCCGCCCGCCACTCCTCACCGTCTCGAGGGGAGAGCGCACCCGGGAGAGGCCGAGAGATGCCCAAAAAACCAGGATTTTCTCAACCCAGAATTCTCAGTGTTGCTACCGCAACTGAAATTAGTTGATGCAGGAAGGAAGAGAACACGCTCTCATAATTAAACTTCGACAAATCAGGGTAGATCGCTGTGCTGAAACAGTAATTGCATCTTATTTTTCTCCAAGCATTAGGCAGAGTAATCAATATTAAAGAGTATTTTTAGTGAAAGTTTCAGTACGCCTGTCCGCTTTTGGAATTCTCTGTGAATAGATGTTATTTGTAGCTTATCAGAGAGGACACTTGGACTTATCTGGATCAAGTCACTGGAACTAGACACAGCCTCCACCAGTTCTGCTGGAGGAACACCCTTTTTCTCCGTCCCTTCATAACAAGCTCTGT
Source organism: Chauna torquata (assembly GCA_013399475.1). Classification (NCBI taxonomy): domain Eukaryota; kingdom Metazoa; phylum Chordata; class Aves; order Anseriformes; family Anhimidae; genus Chauna; species Chauna torquata. The sequence continues at coordinate 264,315 of VXAL01001170.1, read as the reverse complement.
TAAAGCAGCATTTGCCTTTGCAACCACAACCGCTGACAAAGCTTCCACTCAAAAAGCAAAACCATACAGACCATCTACAGCCATAAGTCCCATTCATGAGCTTTCTGAGGTGACTCTAGAGATATCCATCCATCTGTCAGAATTCATCCCTGAGGCAAAGAAAAACCAACAGTTACTGTCAGGCATTTGTCTTCTGTTCAGTGACTGAATCAACACAGCTACAGTGTTCATGAAAGTGCAGAGGCTCCAAAAAAACAAAACAAAACGGCTTGGGTCCTTAGTCTGTAATCCCTATCTAACAGAAAATGCTTCCTACCCTCCTGCTGTGCCTTACTAGTCAAGTCTCTTTCTTCTGTCTTTTACAAACAGCATCTGCTAGGAATCCAGGAATCTGTCGGTAAAGCCAGCAGTCAAGGAGAACAAGCCCACAGGGAGAGTTGCGAGGAGAAACGTTGCTTAAGTGAGAACAAATGTTTACCGAGGCCACTGCTTTTCCTTATCTGTCAGAGGAACATAGATCACACCCATCAGTTGGGTTTCGATGATCTGCCCATCGCTGGTTTTGTCATATTGCATCAGAACTTGGTTTGCACCTTCAGGACCAACAGGTAGTATCAACCGACCTCCTGGCTTCAATTCATTCAGCAACTGGCAAGCAGAGAAATCAGAATCAGCAGAGCCAAAAAGAGACAACAGAAGTCAGCCAAGCTGTGAAGATCATGACACCTTGAAAAGCACAAGCTTGCCAGCTCCATACACAGCAGACAAAAAAAGGAAGGTTCCAGTAGTTCCCTAACTATTAGTTTAATCACAGCAACTGTTGAAGGCAGCCAGCAGCAACTGACATCCAGCACGATCACTCTTACCTCCTTTGGTACTGTTGGTGCTGCTGCTCCAACATGAATGGCATCGTAAGGAGCCTCTTCAGGGTATCCCTGCCTGCCATCTCCAACTACAGGAGGAAAAACCATACAGAAAAGACTTGTTCAGACAACAATTCCATACAAAAATAATTCTCCCTATATCCTTTCAATTGAAATCTAGAGGAGGAAAACTTTGTAGCAAGATTGTGATGGCATTCTGAATTCCCAAATCAAAGCACTGACCTGTCTGCTAGAAATGTAGAATTTGTTTACATTCTAAAAACAGAGAGCTATTTCTGGAATTGAACCATGCTGGAAAATGGAACAGTTGAAGCCAGGAGGGCCTTTAAGTAACATAGTAGCTTTGTGCATTGGTGAGATTCCAGATACAGAATGAGCTAACTCAGGTTAACAAAACAAATAAGAAGGAGAGAAAAAGAAAGAGGAGAGAAAAAGAAAGAGGAGAGAAAAAGAAAGAGGAGAGAAAAAGAAAGAGGAGAGAAAAAGAAAGAGGAGAGAAAAAGAAAGAGGAGAGAAAAAGAAAGAGGAGAGAAAAAGAAAGAGGAGAGAAAAAGAAAGAGGAGAGAAAAAGAAGTGTGTGCAGACCTGTTCAAGTAAACTAAAACCCAGATGTGGTACAACCACTCTCCTCTGAAGAACATCTCTTACTGAATCAAGATAGGCACTACACATTTAAAAGTAAGGCGTATGATAGCCTGCCTGCAGCATTAAAAGCTACTTATTTACACCGTAGCGTTCAAGTCAGTATTACACTGTGCTTACTTAGCCAGTGGATTCTAGCAACAGTGTTGAAAGCAACTTGGAACAACCATTTTGAAAAGCAGAGCTCTGAAGACAGCCAGAGCTAATGCACGTTCATAGGAGGGGACAAGCATCAGGGTTCCAGAGAGCTCACCTACAAGTTTTACACGGCCAGAGCTCAGCAAAGTTGGATCATCTTCTTGGACATTTCTGATGGATTCGTTTACCAGCTCTTTAATGTGTTCTACACCCACAGCTTTCCCTGTTGGGCCCATCTAAAAAGGAAACAGCAGACAAACACCTTTCTACCTCCTACATGCACAGAGATACAAATATATTCTGTATATCCTGTATGTACAGAGATGCATTTTATAGGGCGTTACTGTGGGGACTGAAGAATTTCCAGGAAGAAACTTAAGAGCAGAGTTTCTGAACAAGAAGGTGCAAAAACTGTGCCACCTTGGTTTCAAGGAGGAGCAGTTCCAATTACGTTAGCTCCTCAACGGATACACAGACACGGGCTACGGGGATTCCTACCAATCCTTCATTTCCAAAGAAATAATTATTTGGTACAATTAGCAGCTTCCTTGGCAGGGCCAGTTCCTGACTAACCAACTTTCTGAGAAGAGTAACTTGACTAGCTTTCTAGCACTTCACAGAAAGTGTTTTCAGGAGTTTGGAAAACAAAGATACAGACTGTGACTACTTAAGAAGCAAACTAAGAACCTACAACGGACTTGCATGGCAGATTAACACACTCCGCTCAATCTGAACTGGGTTACAATACAAAACGATCTCACAGCAGATACAACATCCATTCCAAAAATCACTGTATTTGCTTTTAGTACAAGATGGTCTGGGAACAGTTCATCCCTTCCCTCCATACTCCTCTCTACCCGCAAAAAGCGCATGCCAGCTATGGCAAGCTACCTAACCTGGGGCACCTTGCTCACTAGGAATGGAATCCTGGGAGCTTACCATCCTGGCAAAGCAAGCTGTAAGATATCCGCTTCCAGATCCAACATCCAGTGCTTTTGCACCTTCTACAAGCTGATCCTTCAGCAATTCCAGTGCATGGGCATGCTGTGGGGGTACAAGTACAAGGGTGTGTGAAATATCCCATTTTACCTTCCTCCTCCTACAACTTTTTCTTGTTCCAAGCACTTGGTGCTCTGATTTAAACATAGCACGCCAGGCATTTTGTCTGACCCATTCAGAGTGAGTAAAGTGTTTGGTCTGGAACATCCTATTGCAGAACAGTGATTAGTAAGAGGTTCAGAAATAATATGTGAAACAGCAAGAAGAAAGATCTCATGCAAAAATTGGACAACATTAATGGTTAGCCTCAGCTACACAGAATTTCTACCTGAGCATACTTTTAAATCAACTTTTTAAATCAACAATAAAATTNNNGGAGAACACAAATAATTTCCTTCATTTCTGTTAAAAGTAGGAAGTTTCATCTCACCATATGTGGTGCACTGATTGTAGCCTTGTATCCTAAAAGGAAGCCAGTGACAAAAATTACGTGATAAAGAAATGACAGTGATAAGAGCCAATTAATTATCAAAATCTCTATTGTGAGCAGTTCTTTAATCTCCCTCCCCATTCCCTAAAAATACAAAAACATTCTTCTTTTGCCTCACTAAAGCACTTGTAATCTCCTCCTGCAGGATTAATGAGACCAAGACAGCTTTACAGTGCCTCAGTTCCCAAGTGTTCCAACCTCTAGCCCCCAGCTCATTCATCAAAATGCTCTGCAACTATCACAGGCTGCATTTGCTTCCATTCCACAAGCCAAACTCAGAGCAATCAATGCACATTTTGAACACGGAAAATCTATATTGCTCTTTCCTCTGGATCCCACAGTTGAAATACAGATGAGGGTTGCTCTACTTGACCCATCTGAAAACTCAACCACTGTTTTGGTGAGAGTGCATCCAGCACTGAGAACTCAGACCTGCTGAGCCATCTCATGCCCTTCTGTCACTGTGGCTAGCACAGTCCATGCGAACACCATAAAAATGGTGATACTTTGCTTTGAGTTACTCACCAATAGATTGAGGAGAATCCATGTATGGGAAATACTTGATGTAGTGACCTCTGTCAGTAGCCAGTAACACATCAAAGACCCGCTGGGATTTAATTATTCCTTTTTCTGGGAGACAGAGGGAAACAGACAGAGAAAGGACTTAAATCCTCAGTACTGGAGGAAGAAGAGGTTTGGAAGGAGGGAATACAGTTCAGAGAGTTAGCAGCAGAACTAGGAGAGTCCTTACTAAGCTATCTGAGAATTGACAAAAAAGTAAAAAAAACCAACCAAACAAAAACAAAAACAACAACAAAAAAAACCCACACAAAAAAAACCTGCAGGTGAAAGTACATCCTTTTCAGGTTTTGTTGCACTGGATGAAATCACAACATGGTCCCAGCATCAGCCCACTCTCTCTCAGTTACTTATAACGACAATGTTCCTGGGACTGTTAAATGTAATAAATAAAGTCACACTTTCATTCCTGAATGTGGAGACTCCAGTTCAGGTTTAAGGAATGCTGGCACAATGACCTAAAGTTAAGAGCAATGACTGCAGAAACATTCACCATTCCTTCACACCTCAGGGAAAATCAGCATGGCTTTAGCAGCAGAGGAGATTCTAAGCTATTTTTGCGTACATACTACACTGCTATCCAGAGTGGAGCAGCACCACCAAGCACGCCTCCAATCCCAGGGCATGCCACTGGAGGCAAGACACTGACTGCCAAGAGGCTGAGCAACTTACAGGCTCAGAGTGATGTCACTGGGCAGCACTTTAAAAGGTGTCATGTATTTACCACTTGAGGGGAGTGGAAGGAAGGCTGTGGATACTCTTTCCTGCTATTTCTGGCATAACATCTTTTTTCCAATTATAAATAAAACTAGTTCAGGCTGGGACATAGTGAAATTTGGGCAGTATTAATTCCGCCATTTAAGAATGAACAGCATGACAACACATCACCATAGAACACTAAACATTTTAACACTGAAGCACTGAAAAATTCTGCCGGCAGCTTCAAGCACGCACTCTGAACAGGCGCAGCCGCTGTACTCACTGTACAGGTTGTTGACCAGCTCGGGGTGCGTCTTTCCACTGGAAGTCCAGGCCATCGTTCTGGTGAACAGCAGTCCCATGAGTGTCAGTGTAGCACAGGGCAGCAGGTGCCTCATCCCACAGAGACGCAAAGCGGCTTGCCTAGGGAGAGGGAAGCAAGATCTCCGTCTGATGGGCACACCAAAACTTAAGCCCTTCTCGTTTTAAATCGATCGCGCACTACTCAAAGCACAGCAGAGCACGCTACGTGGGGCATTATCAGCACCACCACACCAACACCAACTATAGGTAAGAGTGGTGAAATAATTACCAGCTGACCGCAGCTTTTTGCATTTAAACCGGCAAATTATTCCCGCACAGCCCTCCAAAGCCCAACCGCACGGCGCTGTCCGCGGTCACGGTGACACCGGTTAACAGCCGGGAGGGGACGAGGCCTGGTCTCAGGCGGGGGCACAGGGCCGGGGCTGAAGGGCGGCAGCTCCTCGGGAAGCCGGCGCCCACCACAGAACCGGAGCCGGCCCCGGCCTGGGGCCTGCCCTGGGCCGGCCACGCCAACGTCCCCCGGTACCGGCCCAGGCCCAGCGGCCCGGCACTCACCGCGCAGCCGCACTAGGCCCCCCACCGCCCGTTGCCAGGTGTAGCGGCTCGCTCGCCTACGCCGCGCAGGAAAACTTCCGCCCTTTGCCAAGACGGCGCCGCGGCGGAGTCACTCTCCCTCACGGCTCCTACCTATTCCCCGCCCTCCGCTGGGCGGCGGACTAATAGGCGCCCTCTCGCCTCCCGGGAGAGCGCGGCGATTGGCCAGGCCCGGATGTCTGTTGAGAAGCCCGGACGCTCGTTGAGAAGCCGTCGCGGCTTCCCGTATTGACAGTGCGGGCGGCGGTGGCCGAGGCAGGTGCGGGGCGGCAGCCGGAGCGGCCTCGCCGTGCGCCGCGGAGGACTGCTGCCGAGCCGAGCCGAGCCGAGCCCCGGGGAGCGGTGGTGACAGGGGCCTGGAGGGCGCGGGGCCTGGAGGGGAAGTGGCGGCGGGGAGCTGGTGCACCGCGGCCTGCCGCCGTGCGGGGGCCCTCAGGCCCTGGAGGGCTGGCCGGGTCCCTGGGTGTTAACCTGAGTCCCCGGAGCGTGTCATCGCGCTCTGAAGGGAGGCCACGCTCCCCCGGTGCTAGGAAAGGTCCCCTGAAAACTCCGGTGAGGTGGCTTAGGCAGAGGGCGGTGGATACAGGGAGGCAGGGGGGAGAGGGAAGTTCTGTGTTATGCTCACTGTGCGTCATTTATCCCCCCTCTCCTCAGGTCTTCACAATGAGAATGATCGAGAGTGTTGACTCCGTGGTCACCAGGCCCAGTGAAGACCTCTGGGCTGAAATCTGTTCGTGTCTGCCACATCCAGACCAGAAGGATGCCAGTGATGCTTTCACAGACTCCTTCATGGATTCATATGCCAACGAGGGAAGCCAGGGCAATGTATCAGGTGGTTCTTCCCAAACAAACATGAAGCCCTGGGCACCTCTTAATGATTCAGAGATATATTTAGCATCCCTAGGTGAGTGTCTGGTAAGACTTTGGTTTCTCCATTTGCATAGATGCCCGATGACAGTTATGCATCTGTTTATGTGACTGAGGCTGAGGTGATGGTGCTCACGCCTATGGTTGGAAAAATGTCTTGCAAATAGCAGCACATCTGACTCAGCTACTGCAAGTACGTTAGTGGAAATGAGAAGCACAGTTGTAGCTTCTTCAACTATTCCATGGGAAGGAATTCTCTATCAAGTATAAACCAAAGAATTTTGTTTGTTTGTTTTCTGTAAAATAAATGGAATAGGGATACTGCTGTTTCTTTCTCTAAACAACATATAGTTCCACTGTAGTTGACTCAGGGATCTCTCATTTTTTCACGGAATCGCGGGAGACACTTCTGAATGGAAAGAAAAAAGGTGAAATTTCTTTCTGTGACTTGTTTTCTGGCTGGGGAGGCAGAGAGGCAGGTACAGGAAAGAAAACTCTGATGCTTTCCCAAATAATGCCTGCTAGAATCTCTATTTCAAAGTGACAAATTATGCAGATCATCTTAGTGTGGTTGGTTTATTCCTGCCTAATCTATAAAACCATAAATTAGCAGTGTAAAATCTGATAGAAACACTTGATAGGGGGGAAGATAAGATTATCATTGTTGGAGCCAACATCCTAGCCCAGCTAAGAGCAGCAGTGTTTAGCTCTAAGACCATGGAATTAGCCACCCAGTTTTAACTATTCTCTGCTCCCTTCAGAGGTTGCATTGTACAACATCTTTCAGCTCCAGGAAGGATGCTGCTGTTGCCTGTTAGGAGGAGCCTTTGGGGTTCCCCTGCACTCCAACAATTGGACTCCTACTTGTCCAGTCATGTTAAAATACTGTTTTATGACTCTTCTTCTCCCGTTCCTTCCCTTCTTGGGTCAGTTTGTAATCTGATTTTCTGATTTGCAGTGCGAACACAGTCATCTTGGCTTGCATAGGAGGTTGCATGCAGAAATAAACCAGGAAGCATGGGGACAGGGTGGCAGAAGTGTTTTTTTATTTTTATTTTTTTTAGCTTTTATTTCTGCCAGAGCCTCCATTTTGACTTAGTTACTGTTAGACTGTTGTTTCACAGAACACTAAGTAGACCTCTTGATATCTGATCAAAAGTACCATAGCAACAAGCCACAAATTGCTCTTCTGGTATTAATTGCTGCTGCAGTTCTAATTTGCTCAGAAAATGCTAATGGATTAATTTTTACAAGCAGGCTTCAGACTAGATCTGGATCTTCTTTCTCATAGTCAGGATGAAAGCACAAAGTTTCTCTTGTATATTCTGGCTAAATCAACAGAAGTATAAACTTGTTCTGGGTTTGTACATGGCCAGGATTAGTAATTGTAAAATCAGAGCATCAGCCTGTCAGTATGTTTGGGCAGATACAGTATTTGAAGTCTTAAGAATTGTTAGGGCCAGACATTTCCAGTGACAGCTCAATTCTGTGACAGAAGACAAACTCCAAAAAGAGTAACAAGTGGGCCACTACGTTGTGAACTAGTGCAATTCAACTAACAATCATACACTTCTCAGTAAAAAGTGCAAGCACAAGTTGATACCTGACCCAATTTAAGAAGGAATCCATTATAAAGGGATTTTGTGACTGGAGGAACTCGTAAAATTTGCTTCTTTGCAGCTTTGTGTGTTGTAGTTGGATTACCCCGTGTCTGGTAAGAACATAGTTTTCATTGCAGCCCGTGACTGAAAACCACAGTATCCCATTCTGTTCTGAGATATCCAACTGATAATACTGCTGCACTCACTACATTTCCCCCCCGGCCCCAGTTTGGGCATTATTTGGATTTCACACTACAGTTAGTGTGATTTATATTCCATGCCAATTTGCATGGAAATTGTGGGAATTTAATGCCTCTGAGATCTGTACCCTTCTCTGTGATTTCATTGAAATAGAGCAGTAAGTGCAAAAGTTATTAAAACTCAAAAGTGGGCAGAATTGACTGATTGCATACACCTTATTTCCTTCTGAAGTGTCACCTAAAATTACAAACATATACATAAATGAAATACTGTCATGCAGACTTCAAATACAAGAAAAATGTTACTTTTGAAATGCTAAGTCTTGAAATGTTAAATTAGCCTTTTTGATATCAAAGTGCAGATACTTCTCTTTTTTCCTCCCCCTCAGAAAAATATAAAGACCACTCCTTTGCCTCTTCACAGAGAGAAGACTGATGAGAATAAAAGGTTTGTCTCAAGAGGTGACCTCCAAGGACATGCTACGTACTCTTTCCCAAGCTAAGAAGGAATGCTGGGAGAGGTTCCTGCAGGAGAAGTTTGAATCTGAATTTTACGTACAGGGACACGAATCTGATGAGAGGTAATAAACAGGTCAAAGAGATGGATTACCACTTAAGGCATAATTGTCTGTGTTTGCAAGTAGACCAGACTTTATTTCTTAAAAACTAAAGTAAGGTTTTGTCAGGACTTGAGATAGGGCATTATGACAGAAAAAGTCTCACCGCAACTTGTTAACTCACAGGCGTTCTGAACAACTTTGATAATGACCATTTGTATCATACTAGAGAGAAACGCACGGGACACATATGGGTTGGCCTTACAAACTGATTTTTTTGCATCCTTCAGACTGGGGTGATCCAGTGTGGTAACAACTGGAACCTACCTGACCACTTCCCGTGTCACATTTGCGGTAGGGAGGGAATGTCTAATACATCTCAAATTGCTTTTTTTAAGGCTTAACGTCTAACAGTGAACTCCAGACCATTCCCTGCATCTTTGTCAAGGCCCAGTTAAGTAGTGCTTCAGAAACAAGTGGGATTTGAAGTTCTTTCCAGGGTTGGTACCAGTCCTGAGATTAGATTTCCTAAGTGGCTCTCAGTTCAGTGCCTCTCTTAAAATGCTTCTGCTTTCTCAGCCATTACCCTTTTAATGACGTATGAATTAAGATGAGAGTCCTTTTCTTTAGCAGTCTCACATTCCCAATCACTTATAATGCTCTCCATATTTCTCTTTCTGGAGCTGACATTTTTCATGTTTGCTTCTAACTGTAAAGAAGATTATCTTTCTCCCTTGAAGAAAATCTACTTAAGCTAGTTTTGGAGTTTAAGTATGAAAAAGATTCTAAAACCTACTTATGAACACGGATTATTTTTTTGACCGGTTAACTTGAATTTGATTTATATTTAAAAACAAGTTTTAGGCATAGGTGTTCTTCCTACTCTGTTTTTGAAGGCTGAGGGTGTTATTCATGAAAATATTTTCCTCACTAGAATTTGACTAAATGAAGTTAGAGGTCGCCCCTAAATGGTACTGGACCATTCTCATCCAGCAATGTAATTACACCAGCCTTAACTTTTATGCACACAAATCATCTCGTGGACACTACCAAGTAAAATTCTGCTCTTGTAAAAGAGCAAAAACAAGTTAATTTTGCTGTGCAAGGTATAACTTTGACTAATGGATTTTTTCATATGTCCCTGTGAAACTTTATTGCTCTCTTATGTTTCACTCTGTCTTTGCTTTCCCTCAGCACGCTAGAGCATCTAAAGCGATGGCTGCAACCTGATAAAGTGGCAATCAATACTGAAGAGGTACAGTACCTCATCCCTCCAGAATCACAGCAAGAGAAGCAGGAAGCTGAAGAACCTCCAGCTGCTGAACAGTGAGATACATGCCAACCACGCCACAGAGCTGCCTCTTGTCCAAACCCCAGTGAAGCTGTATGCAGCAACAGTAATAACAGGAATGGGGGAGGGGGGCATAAGTGCCAATTGTCAGTCCTTTAAAAAAGCAAAACAAAACCAACAACAAAACAGCTCTGGACCTCCAGAGATATTGACTGGCATTTGTTGTGCACAAGAGTGAAACAATATATGCTGAACTGAAATCCTACTTTGATCTAGTCTCAACCTGTAGCAACCTAATCATTCCAGTATGAATGTGAATTGTTTGCAACTCGTCAGGAGGCATACTGAACAAAAGAAAAAAAGCAGTTGTTCAGAAGCATCAGAAAACATAATGGTCTAGAATAGAAAAAAAACAAATAACTGAATCAATTTTTCTTCCTGTCTTGTACCTGCTTTTATTACTAAATTGAATATTCTTTTTCTTGCAAAATCCACTGTGTTGTTTTCTATTGAACTTCACTATTTATGTTTGAGTTGGCCCCGAGCTGTGCCTGGAGGAGGACAGATATTGTTCACCTACCTGAATTTGGAATCCTAAAGGAAACTGTCACTGCAATCGTTAAATTGATGATAATATTAAGATTGTAGCAACAGAAGACTACTTAACGTTCCTCTCCTTGTAATGTTCCCTCCTAGCATATCCCACTTTATTGGCCATCCAAACTGTCTGTTACAAAATGGACTGGAGAGGGAGTATTTTTATTGTTGGTCATTTTGTATCTGCTCCTGTCATCTCTTTGAGCCCCTCCAGGAGAGGGTCAGATGAGATCTCATATTAGGAATAACCAGGGCGGCTACAAATAGCTTGTTTTCATCACATACTAGCTCAGAGTTATCTGACTTTAAGGATGTTCTAGTATATGATTTTTTTCATCCTGTTTAACTCTACAGAGGGTTGTTTCCCATTATTAATCAGTTAAAGAATCTGTAATCGTGTACTTGTATAAGACTGATGCTTCTTTAAGCTGTGCTTTCTGTTTTGGCATTGACTCTGAAGGTCAATAGAGAGAAGCAACGTACATATGTCAAATAAAGCTCTTTAGACAGAAATTGTAGGGGTAGTTCTATTAGCTTATGCACGCTAGATTGTTCATCATGTATCTGTACAAAAATACATTTTTAAAAGGAGCTCCTTGATATTACCTTCATTGTTTCCTGTCTCTGTACAGTTATAAATGGTGCTATTGTTTCATTCCCTGACAGCTGTTATTCTGTTGCTGCTACTTCTTCAGTGTGTTTGACCACGGGATCAGCCTTACCTGTGTAACTACCCACCCCAGCCTCCCCATTCGCTAAAGAAGGCACACGTAATTGTCCATTAGAACAAACACTAAGATTTGAGAAATACGGTGAATCACCTGAATGTCAATGATACAAGGCTTGCAAAGCTTTGGTGTTGTTGAAGAGGGCTTGTCATCTTTTAAATGTCCCTATTAATTTATCTCTAAAAATAAGTCTGCTTTGCTGTACAGTCGGATATAGTGCTGTAAATATCAACTCTCACCTGTGCTGTCAAGCTATAATGAAGATGCTTCTGAGTATTTATCAGAAATGGTATGTACAAAGAGAGAAAGATGCAATTTCTTTTTCTGTTCCCAGGCTATTTTACAGTCAATACACTTCCTTCTTGTGATTAGCAGTGACTGTGGAGATGCTTTATATTATCTTGTCTATTCCCATTAAAGCCATCTGAGCAAGAAATGTATTCAAAATATCTGTACCAAAACATTTAAAGTCCCAGGTCCCCATAATCTAGCTCTTCCTTTGAGAAGAGAGCTTAGAGAAAGCAGTTCTCACCATTTCATTTTAAATGAGCTCAGAAGCCCAAGGAAAGGGCTTGGGGAAAAATTGTCCAAACACAGAATTAACTGATCACTTTAGATTTGTACTGACACTCTGGCAAGACATGCATAGGTCCTTTGCCGCTTAGTTACACTTATCTATTCTTCACGTACAGAAGGATGAGAAATGGGAAGGCTATCTGCCTCAATTTGTCCAAAATACCAGCTATTCTGAGTAGCACCACGTGCAGGGGGTCTGTTTAAATGTAGCAGAGAAGACCAGCTATTTCCACCCCTTCATATGTGTAAAACATGCTCTTCCAGGGTGGCAGAGAGTAAGGCATGTTGCCTCATGTGCAGAACAGGCCCTAATAACTTTCATCAGATCAGGGACTTCCAGTAAAAAAAAAAAAAAAAAACCAGTACCAAGCAAAACGGATGCCAGAGAGTCAAACAAACACTTTGTGATGGAGAAGGAGACAAGAACTGTTGCTGGTTGTTTCAATGTTAACTGAAGAGACCTTTGTGAATTCAGCTCCCACAGGGAGTCCGTGAGGCATGCACAGCTGTCAGCTCCTACCCTGAGCAGCACCAACAGTGTTGTCAAAGGGTTTGTTGGCTTCCAGGGGTGTAAAATCAGCTCCAACTACTGGCTTTGGCATGGTCAAGAAAGCTGAATGAGCGTGGGACTGCAGTATGTTTTTGCTACGTTGTCATGCTGGACACGAGTCAGAAAGAAACAGCAGTTTTTTGTTCATGGCAGTTGATTGGTAATGTCAGCACAAAACAGTAAATTAGGTCCTGAAGCACTGCAGCATCGCCTTTTCAGCAGAGAATTAGACCTGCCAAAACCTAAGCGCTTATAGATTGGCATTTAATTGGAAACTGCATTCAGATCAAGCAATAGATCCAGCCCTATCAATTGGCAGGCTTGCTCCAAAGGCCATCTGACTCAGTCTAACTCAACTAACTGATCTGTCAGCTTAAGGACAAAAAAGATTTGAAAATGCTGTAAGTACACAAACTATCTAGTTTTAAACTACCTATACTTCTATCACGTAGAAATATTTACACTTGAGTAGCCTAATCTTATGTTGCTCAAGGAAAGAGACAACATCCATCGAAGGCACATTACAGGTATTTGGAAGAATGCACTGGGAGCTTTCACCTTGTCCACCCTTTGGACACTGACCTAGAGGAAATCAGATTTGGGATTGGTCTATGCTTAAGAGTAGCAGGAACTCATATTTTAAGACTTTTTTTTTTTTTTTCCACAAGATAGCTTAAACTGATAGTAAATGGAAGAGGAGCAATGCGTGCAGGCAATGTTACACTTGTTTGATGCTACATGTAGTTTAACTAACAAGGACATTACTTTAAACTGTTACGGTTTATTATAGGAAGAGAAAGCTGTTTAGCTCCCAGTCAAACAAACCCTTGCTGGTATGGGCAACATTTTCACCAGGGATTTTTTTTTTTTCACTTATACAGCAGCACCAGCCTTCCTGTTGGTGGCAATAATTCACATGCTGGAAGATGTGCCAATCTAAACAACAAGAGAAGCGCTGCTGATAACAGCACAGCAGTAGAGAAGAACAAACCATCAGTAGGCACTGGCAGGTCCACAGTAGCACTATCTGAAAGCAATGTGTTCAGACTGCTACATGCAAGCAGAGACCTACTATCAAAGACGGAGGATGATTTTTTAGGGTGTGAGGAACCAGTAATCACAAGTGAAGTGTTAGCACCCCTGGTCTGTGCCTTTTAATGACACTTCTCCCTTATCTCAGCATGAAACAGCATTTCCCTACCCCCTTAAACTTTCCAGGGGGTATGGATCACACCAGCATTGTAACACATCCTCATCATAAGTCTGCCAGTAATTTGTTCTCAAGATGGGGCAGAATAAAGTTAAAAAGGGGAATCTAAGACAATATGACTACAGCTTTATCAGAGCAAAGCGAGAGCTATTTCTGTCAATATTATCGGCCAAAATGACAGACAGGCGAACGAGCACATCAGGCAGCATGCAGGAAGGAAGAACAAGGCTGAAAACCAGGTATCTTAAGGCACCTTTTTGTTGAAAGCAGCACCTAACACAGTGACTGACAAAAAAAAAAAGTTAAACAACAGGTGATGGTTGAGGCTGATTAGTGTCTGTAGAATATAAATTTCTATAAACATTTGTTAAACATACCTATCAAGCGCAAGCCCGTGCAAAAATATAGCATATCACCAAGCCCAGGATTCACCAATATCCATGAGCATGGGATGTGTCTGCAGCAGCACACAGCGAGAGCAGCTCTGTTTATCTGTGCTTGATGTACGCTGACGAATGCGCTTGTGGCAGCCTGGTCCTCCCCGGCCTCCTGCGACTGCTCTTTCCCAAGAACTCCCACCCACCAATACAGGGAAAAGAAGTGGTCCACCATGTGCTTAAGCAGATGAAATCAATCCAAAGCATGAGTTGGCAGTGTGGTGTCATGATGCTAAGAATATTCTGCTCTTCTGTAATTGACAGGCTGTCTAGGACACTGAGTTAAGAGGATTTGCAGTGTGCTATGGGAGGAAGGTCCGCACTGTGATTGCAATTTCACAGAAAAGTTGGCCAAGATGGACGTTTCCAGGAGCGGCTTTCGGTGATTCCTCTGGAGAGATGCTGAGCACCACCAGCTCCTGGAACCCGCAGCTATTCCTAAAAGATGACTGCGGCATTAAAAAATGGGGATGAAAACCACAGCAAACTCAAGTTCCTGGTCATCATCTATGCAGGATAGGATGGGCACTGGGATGTCATTGCAGATGCCTCAAGTGTTGATGCTTCAAGAAGCATCGCCGGCCAGCAGATGAGAAATGAGTGGGACGGGCTGCAGCTTTTGAAGTCATCTTTGAGTCCACCCATCCGGCCTCTTGTATCCACTCAGAGCCAAAGAACTCCTGGTGTGGGGCAATATGAGCTTTGGGATAAGCGATTTCTCCTAGAGCTCTTTCGAAACAATAAGGATTAGGTCAGAAAAGACTCTTCCAGGATAAGGATGTGCAGGGGGAAGTGCTACACTGCCCAGGCCTGGGTGAAGCCTCAGCTGGCTTGGGGTGGACATACTCCTGCCCAGCCAGCAGCAATTTATTTTGCTGTCATGTTCAAGCTACAACTGTCATCTAAAATGATCTTTTAAGAACCTTCTGCTTTCCTTATCAGATTGTTCCACTGTTTAAAATTAACAGCAGCTCTTGGCCAGACTGCGATATAGAAGCAAAGATTATTTTCTTTCTGCCGGTTATTTGGTGGGGATGAGTGTTCTCCTTTAAAGCCAGCTCTCAGCCAGTTTTAATAACACCGACCCACATTCATCAGATTGAGACAAATTAACAGTCTTCTCCTGCCAAAAGTCATAATTTTGCTGAACTTCTTCTAGACTGCTCTGAGAATTTCCATTCCTGTTACAGAAATTTCCAGCTGATAATGATTATTATTTTTAAATTTTCCCTTACTTAAATAAGCCACAGAGATGAAAAGATCTTTCCTGCAGAATCAGAGACTTCTGAAGAAGAGGAAGCTGATGGGAAGTGACCTGCTTTGGGTCTGGCACCCAGATACCTGTCCATGTTAAACAACAAGCAGCCCTGCTGCTCTACGGCCCCTTATTGTGGCGTGTACGGGGGTTAGTATGTCTGACTTCAAACAGAAACAAAGATCTGTTTTTCCCTATTTTTTTTCAAGACAAAACCTGCAAAGCCAGGATGATTTCTGGATGCTTGTTGCCCTCCCAGCTCCTTTGCTTAGGGTCAGTTGAGAAAAAGAGACGGACCTGCATCCACACGAGACCTGCTGCAGCCTGGACACCCCAGGGAGGTGACACAGCTGGTGTTTGCTCATTCTCCTGAGTCTTTGCATGCTCACCCAGCCAGAGACAGGGCTACAGCGATGTGCAGTGCAAATATAAAAGCCCACATCAGCTCCTTATGGGTGTCCGTGCTTTTCATAATCCCCCTGGCCTACAGTAAGTGATCAAAACCACTGGAGACCCACTGGGAATTCAGCTGCATGGGCTGAAAGGGGCTTTTTTTCCCTGCATTTCCAAACGTTTTCAGCTTTGTTTTGGTCCAGTTTGGGATGATCCGAGATGAACCCCTTCACTGTCCAGCTACAAATAGGATGCAACTCCTGCCCTCCCCGAAGCCACAAATACAAGTCCTGTTGGCCAACTCTTCCTGCCATTCCCGAGGCAAACCAGCCAAGCCACTTGAATTTGCTGAGTCCTCCAGCTGGAGGACCAACCCAAATTTGCTACTGAAACCAGCTGGCAGCAGAAAGGCCAGTGCCTGCATAACAAGCAGCCTCTCAGGTGATTTTGGAGTACATTTGGGCCAGGAAGGGGAAGGTTTCTGGCAGCCACATCACCACAGGCTCCCCCCATGCTGCAAGAAACCAGAGCAAGTGGCTGTCAGCCAGCGGTGATCAGCCCCATCCGAGCGGCAGCCAGCCCTCCAGGTCAACAGCCCAGTTATCCCCCAGCTTAATTTCAGCTCGTTACCACCGAGCTTGTCGTAACACTACTGCAGAAGGTAAGGGAAACAAAATAATTGCTGCACTCAGCAGACATTGATACTGTTGTTTGCCATGCAGCAGCTACTCAAGTCTTAGATGTCTTTCGTTATGAACTTGATCTTGCAACTGAAACAGATACTGCAGGAGAGCCAGTTCATCTCCTTTTAATTGCATGATGTAACTATGTTGCAGTAATAAACACCCATTAAGGCTAATTTCTCCCCAGCCCCCATTTCTAAAATCTTTATCCACACATCAATTCACCAAGATTAAATGTTCTGGGAATCATTTCTGAAATGAAAATCTGAGTGGAAAAACCCTCTCTGGCGTGCATGAGTTGCAAAAAGAGGGAGACCAGAGAAGGAAACCATAGCTCATGCGGCAGATGCTACAAAAGAAGAGATGCAGCCCGCAAACAGCACTTGCACACATTTTCAGCCTTCAGCAGATTACCAACATTTTGTGGACGCTGTGCAGCGTTTCATGAACACCACTGTACTTCTGCTGCATTCAACAAGATTTTCACTTCAGCCTCCGGTGCTGCCGGTAATACTGGTGGGATGGGAGCTGCTCACCCTGTCCATCTCCTGCTCTATGAGCTGCATCCATCACCAGTGCTCACACAAAAAAGCACGCAGTGGCATTGAACCAGCTGTGCCACAGAAGAGCAAAGCCCTGGCTCAGAGACGCTTATTTAAGGCTGATAGGGAAGGGCACTAAGCAGCTCTCAGATCTTCACAGAAAAAAAGGAATTCCCAGAGACTTCCCTTATGCAACTATATCTACCCCATAAACATATGATTTTGGCAGAAAACAAACAGATTTTAAAGGCATTATCAACGTAAGGCCAGGGAGAAAGCAGAAAGAAAGGGTGGTAGAAGTGGAACATCCCCATTTCCACGTCCACCACGTGAACGTCCTCCAGCACTGTGAGTGCTGTTTGAGGAGCAGGGGGAGAGCTACAAAGCACATGGCTGCAGATAGTTCCCAGTAAGAAATCTTTTCGTTGTTGTTTCTCCCCTTGCAACCCCCCAGTCCGCCTCTCAGCTGGGAACCTCAGCACTCATACTCACATTTTTGCAAATATCTCCTCGCTCTGTGCTCCATACAAGGTACAGGAGCAGCTTCACTGACATTCCGTCAGCACAAAAGCTCCTTTGCACCACAACAACAAGGCTACAGAAACCTTCTCACCACCAACCACAGCTCTCTCATCACCCCCCCAAAAAACCAGAACATCCCCATTTTTAATTTTGTTTTTACTCTAATTTTCTTTTTATAAAGCCCTTTGATTACATTTTCCAAGTTTAGCAAATCACTTCAGTTCTACCAAGCCTTGCCAACATCAGAGCAAAAAGAGAACATTGGCCTTGGCTAATCCTCTCCAAAAAGCTCTGCTGTGACCTTTCGTATCTAACTGGGGAGCAGGCTCCACCTGTCCCAGCAGCATTTTTCCTGATTTCGGCACAGCTGAAGCCTCAGCCCAGGTTCCCCTGCAGCTCCCCTGGGTTTAATCTCAGTATCTGAGCACAGTGATCACCTGCACTTCCTCAAACCTGCCAAGGCAAGGTAAAATCAGTCATAAAAAGGGAAATCTCATTAAAATAGCTCCAACTTCACTCTGAGGCTGTGCCCACACCTCCAACCTGAGCTGCACTCTCTATAGCAAATCACTTAGGCATACACTGGATTTAGGAGAGGCATAGTTATAGTGATTCCAGCCATGTGGATCATGCTTGCCTTCAATCCATAAATCCTTCCCCCACCCCAAACCAACCCAACCCAAACCACAAAACCCCACATTGATTGGGGCTGGATGATGTCCTGAGGCTGTGCATCCATCTCTCTTCAAAACTGAGACGTAAACTAAAGTGAATGAACTTGAGTGGAAATCAGTTAACACCAGAAATGCCCTCCTGCCATTTCACACCCTAACAGCTTCACAGAGTGTGTCTAACATAAAACGAGCTTTTTCTCCCCACAGAAGTAAACAGAGAGGCCAAAACAGGGGATGAAGGAGATTGTTTAGAGTGGCTCATGAATTAAAAAAGCTGCAACCACTTCCATCACTTTAAAAAAAACCTTAGCTTGTCTGTAGTAGTGTTTTAGGGGCTGCTTATACCCAAATTCAGAACAGTAGGAGCTGGGGGAAAAAGCTGCACCCTCAATACCCCACAGTATTAATGCAAAGTTAAGGAATGAGAAGGGAAGGGGAAGGAAAAACCCAAATTTCCCTAAAGTATAGTTGTTAAAAACTAGCATCTTTTATTCTAAGGATGGAGAGATTGGGTTTATTCTGTTTTAAAGATATTTGTGTTGTTTGTAAACACAGACAGGAGGGAAGAGTCAAGAAATCTGAGTCCAGTTCTGCTTCTTGCATGACTCCAAGCACATTGCAGAAGCTTTTTCAAGTGTTTGTGCAAAGAGCATTTTAGTGATGAAGCTTTTTCTCCAGGTTCTTTAAAACGCCAACATTGAAGTTACCTTGAAAGTAAAAGGCCCAGGTCACCTATTTTGGTGTGTCTCCATGCCAGTCCTCCTGCAGCCACTGATCTGTGACGAGAGGTGACCCAAAGTGTGCCTGGAGAAAGCTTGGTGCTTTAGCAGAAAGAAAAATCATGACGTGATGACCAGCCTTGGCTCTCATTTGCACTGATATGACCCAAACTTGCAGCAATTCTGCTTTATTTTATCTGCACCCTTTGCATGAGTGACATCTAGGCAGCACCACGGTGGCCAGGGCCATCTGGTTTTGGGGACAGGTTGGTGCTGTTGTGCACTGGGGGTTCAGCTCCGTGGGGCGCATGCTGCGCCCCGTAACTCTGCCCCGCATCTGGCTGGATGGTGGCCCCTACTGCCTGGGCTGTCTTCACCCCGTGACTGGGCCACCCTTGCCCCCTTGGCTGGGCCATGCTCACCCCACAGTTGGGCGTCCGTTGAGCCATGGCTGGGCTGCTCTCATCCCATGGCTGCCCTTGGCCCACGGTTGAGTTGTCCTTGCCCCACTGCTGGGTGTCCACCGTCCCACAGCTGTCCTTGCAAAACGGCTGGACATCCATCACCCCATGGCTGCTCTTGCCCCATGACTGGGCCACCCTCACCCCACGGCCGGGTGTCCATCACACCACGGCGGGCGCACCCCTGCCCCATGGCCACTTCTGTCCCCCTCCAGCCTCTCCCCCGGCAGGGGTCCCGTCAGGGCAGCCGGGGAGCTCCACATGGTCCCTGTGTCCACCCACCCCGCTTCCCCCACCCCACGGGAGAGAACCCCCGTGGTGCAGCAGGACAAGCGCGACCGTCCCTGTTCGTACCGGGAATACCCACCCCGCGGGTGGCAACGCCACGCTCCTCCCCGTCTTTTAATCACGCTGCTCGGGCATCGCTGCGAAAATAAGGAGCCAGAGCGAGGATCGTGGCGGATGGAGGTCTTGCGGTGAGCACCAGCCTGTGGGTGAAACGCTCTGCCCCATCCCGGCTGGGGCGACCCGGGAGCGGAGGGCTCTTGGAGCTCCCCGTGCCTGCCCGGGCGGATTGCAGGCGGTGAGTGTGCTCCGGAGCGGGAGTCGAGTGCAGACTCAACTCCCACCTCCTTAACGGAACAAAAAGAATATTTATTCTTTCAATCAATGATTGGATTTACTTCCATTTTCCATCCAGATTATATTTTCCAGGGCAGGGCATGCGGACCCAGAGCTACATTACTTGCAGTGTGAAGTAGAAAACTATAATATCTCTCAGTAAACTCTGCGGGTTACTTAATTAATGCCTTTTTGACCTTCCACAGGGGGTAAGTTCAGGTCCCAATGAAGGGGGACAGAAAGGTAAATTTGACAGCCTGAGGTCCTTGGGGGTAATTCTGCATTTCCCTGCATTTGCTGTTAAAACAGATTTGGCACCCCGCCTTGTGCTGCTGTCAGGAGTTTTGTGAACGTGCCTGGGGACAGCAGCCACACGCTCCATCCTGCTGCTGTTGCTGCAAGGAGAAAGCTGCCCGGGGAAGGAGAAGACGAAGCGTCGCAGGTAATTAGCCAAAGTGATGGGGAAAGAGGGAGAGGGAGGACTGAGCACAGGGGACAGAGGGAGCGGGATGCTGCAAGGCAGCTCAGCCAGAGCAGCAACGGGAAGGCGAGGCACGGGCTTTACTCTGGAGAAGTACCCAAGGGGATGAAATAAGGGGATGGGGGAGAGGTGCGGTGGGCTGGGGCGGGGGCGAGTGGGAGGGCAGGGAGATGGTGATGTCCCTCCTGCCAGGCTGGGCAGCTGCAGGCAGGGGATGGAGTTGGCAGGTGAAACACTGAAAGCAAGAAGAAATGCAGGAGCACCTTTTTTTCCTGCCGTATGTCAGCACAGCCCCCAGGTTACTTTCCTTGTGGCATCCCGAGCTGCTTTCCTCAAGCAGGCACCTCCTTGCTGAAGCGCAGCCGCCTGGTTAACCACTTCCTAGCCAAGTTCCCTGTTTTCTCTGTGCCAAAGCTCAGACATGTCTGCCCCGGTTCACTCTTTATAAAAATCACTACCTGTGTGCCATTACAGGGCTGCAAAAGAGGAGGTAGACCTTGTGAACAGGTTCTTCTACCAGCAGTACAACCACAGCACATTTCTCTCCTCTGCAGGGCTAACAGTCTTGTCTCTGTTTGACTCCAAGGCACAGAGGAGAAGCAGTGCTAGTCACACCTTGACATGGCTCACAGCCAGCTCCTGAACGACTCCTGGCAGAATGGCTCAGCCCCTCTCTTCTCCGGCCTTGACCTCCTCCTAGAGCTCAAACCACTCTTCATCCCGCTCTATGCCACCCTGGTGGCTGTGGCGTGCATGGGGAACCTCTTCCTCATCCTCCTCATCGCTCTTACCAAGAAGCTGCACTGCACCACGAATTTCCTGATAGGGAACCTGGCCGCGGCCGACTTCATCATGTGCCTGGCCTGCGTCCCGCTGACCGTCTCCTACGCCTTTGAGGTGCGGGGCTGGCTCTTTGGGATGTTCATGTGCTACTTCGTCACCTTGATGCAGGCTGCCACCGTGTTCGTCTCGGTGCTGTCCCTCACCGCAATCGCTGTTGACCGGTATGTTGTCGTTGCGTACCCTATTCGCCAGAGGATAAGCCGCAAGTCCTGCATCTGCATTGTGGCCTGCATCTGGTTGCTTTCTATCATGGCCTCTGTTCCCACCTCACTGCACACCCAGTACTTGGATCTCAACACCATCGGCCATGACATGATCATCTGCGAAGAGTTTTGGAAGCATGAAGAGAGAGAGAGGCTGCTGTACTCATGCTTGATGCTCCTCTTGTCCTACATGCTCCCACTTTTGGCGGTATCGGTCTCCTTCTGTGCCATTACCTACCACCTGCGGAGAAGGAACATCCCAGGTGCAGCCTACCCCTGCCACGACAAATGGACCAAAACAAAGCAAAAGACCTTCCGGGTGCTCACCGTCTCGGTGGTGTGCTTTGCTATCTGCTGGCTGCCCCTCCAGGTGGTGAACTTCATCAGAGACATCGACGAGGAGTTCACCATCCTGGACAAGAGGTATGTGAATGTCATCCAGGTCTCGTGTCACTTGATTGCCATGAGCTCTGCCTGCTACAACCCTTTCATCTATGCCTCCCTCCATGACAAGTTCCGTTTCCACCTCAGCAGCTACTTCTACCGCAAGAAGA
Organism: Chauna torquata; assembly: GCA_013399475.1. Taxonomy (NCBI): domain Eukaryota; kingdom Metazoa; phylum Chordata; class Aves; order Anseriformes; family Anhimidae; genus Chauna; species Chauna torquata. The sequence goes on along the minus strand of VXAL01001170.1, from coordinate 242,401 downwards.
AGAACTCCAGCATCATGTCCTGCAAGGCTTCTCGATTCAACACGTGCTCAACGCTGGCAGATGCTCCAACTGCTGTCTCAGATAAAATAGCTTTGCAAACTAGATTCTCTTAACTGAAGTTCCCCAAAAGTCTTGCTGTTGGACCTGGTGTGCACTTTGCTTTAGACTGGATATAGAAGCTCTCTGTTGGTTGTGGTGTTATGTTGCTGTTCCCAGAAGGTCTCTCATGCCTGGCAAGGAGAGCGAGCACAGGGGAACCAACTCATGGGATTTGTATCTTCAAGGAGCAGATTTTTGGAGCAGCTCAGGGACGTTCTGTTCTTTGCGACAAAGCAAACTGGTGCAACAACAAACACCACAGCCATGCAAAGGTGGAACAATCCTGAGTGGGATTTTACCTACTAGCCCTCATGCAGACATGCTGGAGCACTGGCAGGTGTTTCCACCTGGCCTAACTCAAGAGACAGCTAGAGAGAAGTGAGTGTCAATGAAACAGCAGTTGCTTGCCTGTTGAAACAGAACAACGTACGTATATCCAGATTAATGACTGGACACGTAACTAGTCTGATACAATGCTCTAAGCCTCAGTTTTCAGAAATGCCCACACATCAACACTGTCAAAGTCTGCCTCAAAGTCTGTGCTTGCTCCATGTGCCGTGGAGAAATGCTCGTGCCGCACCGCTGCAAGCTCCGGGTCGTGCAGCATTGCTGGGTATGCGGTATGTACCCTGTATCTCCAATCATGCTGGCTATAGCAGGTGGCCGGTGTTGTATCCGCAGCACAAAGACTTCTCGCGGTGTATTAAGGGGTGGGTCAGCTTCTCTGCAAGACATTAGGTGCATTTAACACACATTGGGTGCATTTAAACAAGTCTTTGGAGTGCACGTCTTCATTTTGTAGGATAAAGATTGTTCCTAAGCAACAGGTAGCATTTTCTGCTTCTGGAGGAACACCAGCTCTCTCAGGTAGCAGTTAAATAGCTGTGCAGTTTTTGCATTTAAATTGCAGTCCATTGAAGAAAGGACAACGTACATGCAGAAATTTGCGTTCTTCTGTTGGTGACTGTGGTGGGGCAGGCGGCCACCGGTAGCAGATGGCTTGTTTTGAAAGGGGGGAGACTTTCATAATCTACTTGTCTTGTTGAAGAAGTCATCTGTGTAACCTCGCTGGAAGGTCCCAATTTCTCCAGTCATTAGCATGCAGCCAAACTAGGCAGACGTAGCCAGGACACATCAGTGAACTTCTTGCAGTTCTTTGTAGACAGGTAGGGCTCAAGGGAATGGGGCAGGTGATAAGAAAGATGTCAATTTGTGTGCTTGCTGGGGAAGAAGTCTTAATCTCCACTTGGAATAGTTTAAGATCACATCAGCCCATGTTCAAGCTTCTTGAGTGGAGGTGGGAATCCTGGTGCTGGGCTGCTGTAACCCAGAAACTACCAGATAAAGGGTGGGTTGGACTCTGCTTGGTGTCTCCAGATGCTTGTGCGGTCCATCAGCCAGGTCTGTGCAAGCAGCTCAATGAGAAGGCAGCATCTGTTGGCTGACTCAGTTTCAGGGTCACAACTGCTGCAGGCCACCCAAGGCAATGCCTTCGGTTCACCATCCACTGCTGCGCTCCATGGGGCCAAGCCATGCATCTCCCACCGTTCTTCACGCTCAGGACTTCAAAGACCCCAGCTGGCACGTCCTCACCACTGGATTTCCATGGCTTTCCAACGCTTTCCATGGCGTTGGCCATGATTCATGCTTTCAGAGAGCAGCTTGGCATCCTCCAGTGCACATGAAGCTGGTTGGACCCTAACAGTCTCGGAGAACAACCTGCTGTTGGCTCACCTTCCTACTGAGACCTTTATGAGTCCTAATGGCCATCCTGGCATATCAACAAGTGTGGTGCAACTGGCTGAGATGGGGACCTGTCAAATGCAATGCAGCTCACCCTGCTTGCTTCTCCCAACTTTCTTGTGGCTACTCAGGGTTATGCTCGGCGGCAGAGGCTGGTCCGCTCGTGCTGGAAGAGTGAAGCAGAGCAAAACAGGAGCACTGCTTGTCCCTTCCTCTAATAAAGGCTTAAAAAACTCAGGCTGTGTGTTTGTATTGATTCAAACCCCAAAAATAAGGCCTGCAGTTGCTCTCCTTGAGCACAACTTGATCATATCCCAGGAAAACAATCAATCTGGAGATGTTTATCTCCGTTGCTGCCACTGGCTGCTGCTCAGGGGTCAGCTGGTGATCACGGCCGGAGCACTGAGGCTGCCTGAGGTTTCGGAAGAGCTCTGCCAAGAAACAGCTCTGCAATTTATTTTTTTCATTTACAAGGTAATAACTCTTGATGTGCTTTCGCTCACTTTGATTTCTCGCTACAGCACCACAAATACCCCAGATCCACCTGAAATTTTGCAATAGCAAATAATTGGTCTTGAGGGCAAGGATGGCCTATGAGCCGCTTCTCTTCCCTCTGGGAGAAGTCCCAGCATTACAAGAAAAGGCACAAAACCCTCAAAACTCCAGGCATATTCTCATGTAATAAACTCGCCCATTAGGGACATTAAAAACAAACCAACACCAAGACGAGAATGTCAGCAGGCAACACAAAAGCCTAGCAAAGAAAAGGGTAATGACATTTAAAAGCTATTTTTTTATACAGATACATGTGAGCTGAATGTTTTCAGGGCTGAACTATGGGGCTTTCCTATTCAACAGGTCCAATTCCAGGCAGCTTCCCCTAGCCAGCATTGCTTTAAAGTCTCCTGTGCTCTGCAGCACCAAGAGTTGCTCTGAGCCTCTAAGGGTGGTGTAATAGGTGCAGAGCTTTTTCTTCATTTGGCATTTTGATGGAGGCTTTAGGAAGGCACTGAAATGTCCTGGAGTTACTAAAAGCATTTTGGAAACTTGTAGTTTCAGTGGGAAAATGGATGTTGCTGGTAACTGCACTAAACTGGGCCGGTACACTAAATTCCACTCGTCTGCTTGTTGCCGAAGAGCACGTGGCACTCGCAACAGCACTCTGCTTGATATGATAATTTCTACCTTTAATTAACTTGGGGAAAAAACGGTATGCAAAAGTGATTAAGTCACCCTTCCCCTAATGCGCTGCTTGCGTATCCCAACTGAGTGCGAATTGTGCTGTTGAGCACAAGCACAGAGGAAGCCTCAGACGGGGATGAATCAGGTGGGACTCAGCAAAGCACCTATGATTGTCTTCTTAAATTAATGTTTTCTGAAATAATCACATTTCTTCCCTGGGATTTAGGGTCACTCAAGTTGCTCGGCTGCTCTGATTTCAGCCGTGTGGGTTGTGTTTCCTTGGGAGAGGAGAAGCACAGAGCCAGGAAGAGGAAGGACAGACAGACAGATTATCTGCTGGACTCATGTTCTCCTCTCTGGGCAGTTAGCGCTGCTTTGCTCATCTGAGCTTTTAGTGATGCTGCAGTCACGGTTTCTCTGCTAAGCACAGTGCTGTGAGTGCTGCCTATGAATCAACAGCAAAACAAAGACCAACTGTACGAGCGCTCAGGATGCTAGATAGTTTTCCTAGATTATTTAAAGTGCTGCTTGTTCCAGTTACTCGGTAGCCAACGTCAAACAGCACAAATAGAAATGCAAATGGACCTTTTCATCTTGGATTTCCTAACTCCTTTGCAGCGCAGCCCATCGCAAACAGACACGCTTTGCTCGTGTGGCTGTGTTCCTCCATGGCGAGGACTGCTTTGTGTTGCCATGTGGCTTAAAAGCTTTCTGCGACACAAGGGAATCTGGGAGTCAAAGCCTGGGAGGAAAAACCACACAAACCCTTAAAAACATGTAATAGTAAATAACGATTAAAAACCCCCCACAGTGCTGCTGCAAAGGGGAGCTAAAACAGCCAGGGACGTATTGCTCCAACCTTGTAATTGATCCTAATACTAGGGCATCGAGGGGCTTGCATGTGGTTTGGGTTTGAAACATCCGAAGTATCCATTATGGTAGAGACCTGTCCTTATTAGGAGCAATTTTTTGTGCCGGTTGATGTCCCCGGGAGGGAGGGAAGGGAAAATGGACTCCACCTGGCTTGGCTGCAGCCGCTGTCCCTGTTCTCTGCTTTGGATTGTGGAGCTGCTGGAAGAGGAGGCTTTCCTTGTGCTAAATGCTGCATGGAAATCCCCAAATCCCCGTTTCACTTACAAGCTGAGCTAAACCTTTGAGCGACCTTTCTGCCTCATTACGTGCCGTGAGAACCAGCGGGGAGGATTTTCTCCCCTGTGCCCAGCCTGGGCTCAGTGAATCCCTGCCGTCCCATTCTCTGGATGTCAGGCTCCTGCTAGCAGAGCCCAGGTGTGCCTGCTGCCAGGGGAATCTTATTTTTCTCCTTTCAAGATGAGCAAATCAAGAAAAGGCTGCTTCATTAAGCTGGGGAGAAGTTCTGGGCCCCACTGGGGCTGTAGGACCTGCACCCCAAAGCCGCAATGTATCCTCCAAGTCAAAGCCACCTTGGGGTGAATAAGGTTGGACCATTTGTTCCTAGATGGATGCCTACCTGGTCTTGCTGTTGCACATGTTTTGAGGCAGGAGGAAGCTTTTCCAGACTTTCATACAGATTCCCCCCCACCTCCATGGGATGAAGCCATCTGGAGAACATTATTAGCACATGGTACTGAACAGCGTTCAGGGCTTTACTAGCAGAGCCCTCCTCTTGCTTAGTCTCAGAGCAAACAACAGCCATAAGCAAAATCTTTTTGACCTTTGGCTAAAGACGCAGAGAACACAAACTAGAGAGTCTGAGCATATGCAGTGTCAAGTCTTAAATAAGCAACTCACTCCAGCATCAGCCTTATTTCCTTATCCTATTGCCCTGGAAAGCTGTAGATCCTTCTCCCTCTTAACTCTTAGCCAGCTGGCAAGAAAGAGATGCAGCTGAGACATGCTGTAGCTGTTGCTGAGCCAGTGGTTTCAATTATTTTTTCCTTGAACACAAAACAAAAGAAACACAAAAAGGAACGAGAGCAGCAACAACAGGAGATGCAGTTTTGGGTCTTGCAGGGGGGAAAGACCTGCAAAATCTCAGGAGGAAGGTGTTAAGGGTGCAGAGGGATTTCCTACAGAGATGGGTTTGTGGGAGTGGGGAGTTGGGAACGATGCTTTTTGGCTGTGTGTGGGTCTATGGCACAGGCTTGGTTTACTCAAGATCTTGCTGAAGATCTGGGGGTTAACAAAACCGTCATGGTCCATGGGATAATAGGTGGCTGCTGTGATGTGAAGCTCATCTCCACACCTGTGGTGTCCCCCAGAGGGTGCCAGTCTGTCCTCGCATGCTCTTGCTCCCCATGAGTGCGATGGGTTCAACTACTGAGAGAAAGGAAAAGAATGGGAGCACAAAAATTGCTTGATCCTGTTATTTCACCCAGAGATAGGCTCATGTGGTAGAGATGGCCATGCTGGTAAATCTTGAAAGTATTGAAGGGTCAATTTTTTGTGGTTTTTGGAGACCATATGAGATTTGCTGTTCTATGGGCTGTTCACTGTCATCTACAGGGGATGAGGACGTGGCCTGAGATGCAAACCCATTTCTTCCGAAAGGATGCTGAGAAATGCAGGTCAATTCATTTCAAATTCTTTACAGGAAAAAATCATTCCACTCTTTGCTCAAGGTGAGACAAAGAAAATGAATAGGTCCTTCTTCTGCAGGTCTCTTGTCTTTTTTGCTTATTTTCACCATCTAATGAAAATCCCTGCAGATTCAAAGCCAAATCAAGCTTCTTCTAAAATTAAGGTTGCATTAGAGGCATTTACTGAATGGGCAGAGATGGCACATTCTGTGTTTTATAGCTGTAAACAGAAAATGGAAGGAATGGGGGCAGGATCCCAGCCCCTCCCTCCCACAGGATTCGTCTGCACTTCCTACTATTTTGTCCAACTTGGCTTTAACTAAAGGATCCTAAAAGGATGGCACTTTTAGTACTTGCCTTAGGCTGTTAGTCTTCCCCTGAAACCAATAGCACCATAGGAAATCACAGGCTGTTATCCAGAGTCAATCCTTTCTTTCTTAATTTCCTCCCATCATAAGCTCTATTACCTCACCCTTAATTAAAACCCCTAGAATTGCCCTGATTAGCTCCTCTTGTCTTCCCACCCCCCCAGCTGGGTCTCAGAGGTGCTAATGGGGTGAGGAGGGCAGCTTTGAAAGAGGAACCCCACCACCCATGCTGGTGACCTGAGGCAGGTTTGTCTCTCCCTCCCTTTCAATCTCTTTTATATGTTCCCATAATCTGAAATAACTCATGTCTCCAGGACCATTAAAAAAAAATCTATCCTGAAGAACTGATCTACAAAGAGTATGAGGCTTCCTTTTCCATATTTCCACGCTCGACTAGAATTTGTAGTTCTCAAGTGCCAGGAGAACAAATCCCCACCCCTACATTCCCCCCTGTTGAGATGTTTTGCTCATCTCCCAGAACTATGTGCAGGAAATGGGAAAATACTGTTTTGCAAGGGTGAGCTAAAACCCGGGTGTCTTCTGAGAATAAATTCAGAACCACTCCACAAATCCAGTAACCACAGTCTCTGATTCAAAGAAACTGGATGTATAAAGAAGAACATAATTTGTTCACTTAATGAAAGTAAATTAGATAAATGGGTGATAAAATATGTTTGAAGGCTGACTGCGGAGCTCTCCTCAGCAAGATCCTCTTAGCTTGGTCTACCAGGAACTGGCAGCTATAAAAGGGGCAACTTTGTTGAACCATCCTCTGTTATTAAGTCTTCTGCTGAATATTCTGCCTAAGCACATTTTCTCCTCACAAGCTCTCTCTGACAGCTGAAATGTGGTTGATAACCCAGTGATCTTGCCAGATTGGTGTTGCTCTTGGTCTCAGCAACAACCCGCAAATACCCTTCTGACAGCCTGTTGCGAGGAGCTGAAGAGATAATAAATTATCCAAAATCTAGACAGTTAAAGGCTTTTTTTTTTTTTTT
>VXAL01001170.1:150280-235448 GCA_013399475.1 Chauna torquata | reverse complement strand
TTTTTTTTTTTTTTAATTAGTATGAGAGTCTTGAGTGCAGGGTATGACCTTCAGGATGAAGACTCATCAGCAGCCCTCTGCAACCATTCACATGTTGCTTAAATGTTTTATTAGCTGATTTGTTGAAACTGATAAAGACACCCAGGTTGGGGTCTTCGCACGTTGCAGTTGTCCAATCAATTCTTGGTTGCGCATATCTGAGCTACAATTAATTTCCAATTCTGAGATTAATCCTTTTTTAACTGTCAAGATGAGATAGAAGATGATCCACTTTTCAGCTAAGGAAAATATTTCTGATTTATGAAATTTTTCTCTGTGGTCCCAAGACATTTCAATGCTGGCAGCACAGGACCTCTAACAAATGCTCCTTGGACTGAAACCCTCACTGTCTTTCCCAGCATATTACAGGTAGGTATATAAAGACCCGATTATCCTCTTCTCTGGTGAGATCTGGCAGTCTGTAGCTCTTCTATCTGCTAGAATATGTCCCAGGAGCATTTGAGACCACTTGTTATGAGTTGTCAGTGACTTGGAAACTGGTAATACCGTGTTTACGTGGTTGCCATGTTCCTTTGCTGATGTGATCCTGCTTAAATTGATTATAATTAGTGATTTTGATAGTCCAGGCACGTGACTTTAGCCTGCCTATTTTGAGCTAGTCTGTGCTTGTCCTCCTTGCCCACGCCCAACCTCCCCTCCATCTCCAGTGACATTGTGGCTTCTTCCTTACCGTCAGGTATGCAAGATGCTGAGGCTTCCCAGATGTTTGAGGGCACCTCCAAGGGCCACCCTCCCGAATCACAACCCTTTTCCGCCAGCACAACCGCCAGCATCACCTTTGGGCAAGGGTGTCTTCACGTCCAGCAGGGAAGAGCAGCCACGTGTCCTCCGCAGCCTCCTCAGACCCAACCATTTCTCGTCTTTCGCTGCCTTGGGCTGTGAGCAAAGTTGCAAAACTTTCTTAAATTGAAGGGTACCGCCACCAAGTTCTTATCAGAGACCTCCAAAGGGGAAAATATTAGGGACAAATCTACACAAGGATCTAACAACAGCAACGGCCCGTGTCATTTAGCCTCATTTTGGTTAGATATCTATAGCTGTAAGAGGAAGACAACATTTATTTGTTACAGTGCTGTTCTTTAGAAAGCACTTGAAAGATTATCATTTGGAAGAGCTTACATACATGCAAGGTATTACTGCCATTATTTGATTACCGTTCAGTTTTCTTCCACAGCATCAAATGATGAAATCCTCTGTCCCTTCTTTCAGAATAAATTGAAATGTAACATTAGTTATAAATGTACACGAAGGATTGCTGTTTTTTTTTTTTTTCTTGTGTACTGAATTGCCTCTTGGAAATTTCCTCCTTTGTTTTCCAATCAAGCACAGCAAACAAAATTAGCCTGGTAATTTTCCACTGGTTTTACCTTGATATGTTTGTTCTGCCTTGATGTCATCAGTGATGAGTGCGATTGCAGCTGACAGCCATTAAAAGAGAACCCCCTCTGCTGAACTGAGGTGATTAGACAAATTTTGGTCATGGAGGAAAAATGCCTAGAAAATGTTGATTTGTTTTCTTATTGTTGTTTCCTGGCTTGTTAAGAATAATATTACGAATCTAGCTCGGGATCCCTTCATTTGTGATTTCCTCGGCAGGTTTTCCAAATAGCTCTCACATTTCAAACTGTTTAGTTGCATGTGGAGATTTCATCGGCTGTACAAACTGCGCCCATCTCTTTCTTTTTCAGTCTTGGTTCCAGCTAAAAAGGTAGCTTTGCAACACATACATACAGGCTTATTTTCATGTCTTCTGGGTTAAAACAAAACAAACCAAAAAACAAACTAAACAAACAAAAAACAGTTAGTGCAGCTCAGGCCTCCAGTAATGATTTTTTTCTCATGGCAGAAAAGCAGTTCTTGTCCCCACTCACTTTCCTGAGGGGTCTCTTTATTCACAAACCCACTCAAACACTTTGAAATCAAAAAGGATTGCTAAGACAAGCAGCAGAAGGGAAATTCATGTAGCCCTCTAAGGAGGGAATGAGAGCTCCTGGCCACAGCTGGAGGTAATAAATCGCATGGGAATTAAGAAACGTGGGAGCAAGCCTGGAGGACAGAAGGGGGAATTTGGACATCCTGGAGCCTAGGTTTAAATATCACCCTTCTCCTTCCCATGGAGTTTGGTTCAAAACCAGTGTCTGCACAAGTGGGTTAGCAGCCAGGCTGAGATAAAGACACGCTGATCCCTCCCCTTCCTGCCCGAGCTTTCTTCTCTGATGTCTGTTTGTTTAGCTGTTGCCTTATATTAAGGATTTATTGTAGTTATGAGCTCCAGCTTGGCTTTCTCATTAACCACGAGCAATGAGTGGTGCAGAAATAGCTCCTGCACAAAGGCTCCTTGGCCAGCTGAGCCCCCGAGGAGGTCCAGGGCATGCGGCCAGGCTTCCCCAGCTACGTGCCAGGCAGCAGATTTACACACTTCTTTAATGTCACGGTCTTTGGAAATTCTCTTCCTGGCGGCCGCTATTTACCTTGGCCTGCTCTCCATTACGGCAGTGGGAGAACAGCATGGTGGCCAGCTGGGAAAGGTCTGAAGACACAGAGTAGGGCTGCAGCACTCCCCTGGACATCAAAACTGCAAGGTGATGGGGCAGCTGAAGCAGGGAGCACGTGTTTTTGGGCAATGGAGATGCCCTAGCTGGGTCCTTTGGTGGTTGGTGCTGGTGAAGAGCCACCCGCGCACACTGACACCTCCTTCTCCCTGGTCGCTTCAGCTTGGGCTGAAGCTCAAAGCCGCAGCTCACCTCTGAAGTGAATGCCATACGTTTCCCAGTAATGCCAAAGTCCGCAGGGCTCAGCAGAGGTAAATGGACAAGTCTGATGGTCAGAATGACCAAATGGTTCAGCTTGAATGAGAAGCAGTTAATGACGGAGAAGAAATGGGAGGGTTAACGAGGTGCTCCATTGCTTTTGCCTCTCTCACACCAATTTCGGAAAATAAAAAATAAACCCATCCCTGCTTCATTAAGCTATTCCAGAGATGGGAATTACTGCAAGATGGTCAGACAATAGAGGTGAAGAGCTTCCACAGGAGCCTCATCATAAACGTGAGCAGACCAGATTTTGTTCTGGCTCAAATCATCGGTCAGGTTAGCTTGGTGGTGTCAGGCTCCCAGAGGTCTGCCTCCTCCTGCACCCCCTGGGAGTAAATGAGGTGAGGAATTTCTGCAGAAATAAGGAGCAAGGGCTTCTTTCTAACAAGGAATCACCTTCTGTGCATGCTGGTTAGGTGAGGATGCACGTGGTTGACCTTAATTAGCAGCAGTCTGGTCCTAGCCACTTGCTGGTGTTCCCCTACACAGTCAGTAGGTTCAAGGGTGGTTCCTCCTCCTGCTTTTTTGGGAGGCACGTGCAGTTTTGGCAAGATCTCACTGGCCCCTCTGCCTTGATTTTGGGATAGTATCCACTTTGGAACAGCAGCAGGGCGCTGGAGAGCCCCAGGGAGCCCACAGATGGCAGAGGTCCAGGAAAGGGTCTGTCTTGGCAATGATGACTTCTTGCTGGGGCTCCACCAGATGAGAAGGGCTGTTCCCTCATCATTTGGGATTGAAAGCGTCATTTTGCTCTGCCAGAAATGAACTTTGTGGCCCTGCATGCCTTCATCCTGACCTAGGGAAGTCACAGCCTCGTGTCCTGCCTTCACTCCACCAGCAACACTAGCCTGGATGCTTGCTCCTCAGCCATGGGCACGCACCACTTTTAGTCCCTATCTAGTACAGGTAAAGAGGGAAGAGTCATGAATAAATTATAACACTGATTCTTTTCACAGTTCTCAGCTGCTAGGGGTTGAGAGGGTCCTAAGCAAGAGGCTCAGGCATTAAAAGGGCCAGAATTTCCAGGACATCACCCCTAAAGAAGCCAGCTGGCCCCATTTCTGCTTAGCTGACATCATCAGCCAAATTGGTGTTGAACTGTTTCAGGCTGTCAAGCTCCTCTTCCAGCAATTTGCTCCCTGCTGGAGCCTGTAGGACTTGGCAGACCTTAGTGCTCCCACTTCTACAGAAATAAGAAGTCATTTAGCCTGTGGAAAAAAAAGAAAATGAGTCATTCATTTTGGTGCAGGACGCTGGCTGGGCCAGGCTGCATGCAGGCTGCCTTCCCCGCCGCGGCCACCTCCAGCCGCATTTGTGCTGCTTGGCCTCGCACACCTCCTGCCTGGGGAACGCTGCCGGGCAGCAGGCTGAGCCCCAAAATGCACACAGCCGGGTTGGCATCCCCCTCCCACCTGGTCCGTCCCCTCCAGGCACGAGCTCTTGCTTAAATGAAGTACGAAGTCTATGAGCAGATACCGGCGTGCAGCGTATGGCTGCAGAACAGGCACGCAGAGGGATGAGCCCTCTCAACAGGCACTACATCAGTGATTTTCCTCATTTTAGCTGCCACGGGGCTGCTTGCGGGGGGTCACAACTTTTCCTTTGGGAACCACCGAGTTAGGCATTCCTGAAATGTGCGTTAAATAACAAGAGAGCTGCCACAGCACAATCTAGCTAGCTCCCCGTTCCATAGGTCACTGCAGGACGACAAGAAACAACTTGCAGACCAAGCAATGTGCTTAGCAAATGGACACTAACACATCTCTCTTCCCTATCTCAAACTCCATTTTTTCCCATCAATATTATCAGTGTTGTCCTTTCAGCATCTTGCATTGCCAGGGTGAGCTATGAAAAAGCCAACGCTGCTTCTGAAATCCTGATGAACTAAGCCATCATAGCAGCTCCCACCAGTACCCAGTGCCCCAGAAAAGCTGCAGAAGCAATTGGGAGCTAACAGCTGGGGAAGAAAGGGGACCTAGAAAAACTGGGACAGGCAACACATGGAGTAGTTCAGGGATGACCAACTACAGTCATGTACAAACCTCAACAACCAGTTATTTCTGCTTTTCTAGCCCAGGGAGACCACCAAGAGACGGTCAGAAATTAGGTGCACGTAATGCAGGGCAGCCCATAACCAATGAGCCCAGCCTTCATCAAGAAGTAAGAACAGGATTTATTAATCTTGCATCAAAATTTGTAGAAAGAAATATGGTTATCCGCTTTTGTGTTTCCATGTAGTTCACACTGTTTGACAGACAAAAAGGCTTCACATTGAAATTGCATTTTCAGGAGCTGGAATAATTATTTTATCCCTCACTGGGTTAATACCAGGCTAATGGCTCTGCTGCAGAGAAAAGAGAGCTGCTGGGGCTCGGCCGAAGGGATCTGAGCTTTTCTAGGAGCTCGGGAAGAGAAAGGCCAACTGCCTGCAGAACAAGGCAAATGCAGACAGACCTGAGAGGGGGTAGGTTTGACTAAATCACCACTCGACTCCAAAAAATGGAGGTCTGAACAAAGGCTTGCTGCAGGACAGCCGAAAGGTGACAGGCTGCAGCAGGAAGGCCAAGACTAAAGCCTTGCACTACAAGACCATCCTGCATGGCTTTGGGGTGCAAAAATAAGAGCTTAAAATATTGCAATGGCTTTGTAAGACGTCTTTTTCTGAGCAAGGAGAGCTGCATGTGTCTCACGTGCTCCAGAGGATGGATGGAAGGTGACACATGGTGCTTGGGTGAAGCCTGGTAGGAGATGTGGAAGCCCTGGAAGCAGGAGCTTTAGCCAAGAGGCTGCTCTAGGAAGCAGTTAGAAGACAAAAGCCTTAGTGAGGAACCAGGAAGATGGATTTTTAAATACTTGCGCTTTGGAGAAGCAGCTATTTCCTTGATTATCTTCCTGCAGAGACTCGGCTGCTGGGCCAGCGCTGGGAATGTGGTGTGTGGGGCTCTGTGGCATGAAGCCACTGGAGGAAGAGGAGTTTGGCCAAAGCATCCACCACAGAAAGGGGAAGGAGGAGGGTTTTTTTTCCCCTCCCGGTTTGCCCCAGCTCATGGGTCTGAAGCCAACCTGATGCAGGCAAGAAATCTCCCATTTCTCATCATTTAGAAGTGGAACAGATAATGGGGCAGAGCAGCAGGGAAATATTTTCACTTTAACCACACCACCTTTTGCCGTCTTCTGTCCAGAGGACCTAATGGAAACCATTGGCAAGTCTATTTTTGGCAGAAGGTAACAACCCTGAAAGCACAGGCTGCAACAACAGCGTGTGGCTGGGTGGCCGAGAAGCAAGAACGCAGCGCTCTGCTCATTAAGCTCCACTATTTTCATTTATCACTAAGAGTTTTTTATTGTGCTCTGAGGACCGAGCAAAACAAGCAGTTATTATGTGCTCCTTATTTCATTATTTATTAACTATCACAGCTGAGTCACTCTCGCTGTGGTGTTCACAATGGCCCCAGCGGAGCCAGTGGTCAGGGCTGGTGGCAGCAGCCTGCTGCGGTTGGTAGAACTGCTGGGGCATCCCCAGATGAGCGAGTGCCGTGGATTCACTGTTCATGTTGCCTTCAGAAGGACTTTCAGCATCATGAGGGTGTTCATCACTGCACGAGCATCAGTGCTTCCAGCTCATTGGGTGGCTTGATCCATCTTCGCTCCTGCTGGGTATTTTGAAGAACTCCTAGTCTGAGCCCCTCTTACCTACACTTTCTTTCAAAACCACCCTTTCACAAACCTTTACTGAGTATCAGATCCGTTTTGAAGCTGTTCCTCTAGTACTATTCAGACTACATTAGGAGGTTTGATTGCTACAAAGATATTTTTTAGGAATGAAGGACAATGGTACAGGGGTACCTATTGCTAAAAAATAAAAAGAAAAAAGTCCTTTGAGTTGCTCTGGCAACACTAAGCTAGCGAACACCTATTGCAAAAAAGCATTTCACAGTTAAAAAAAAAAAGTTTTTGATAAGCAGTATATGCACACATGGCACATTGAGTCCACCAAAAGCAGCCTGGCTTTCCTGAGTAGATGAGTCCTTAACATTTAGGTCAGCCCATGGAAGTTACTGTCCTAAGCACACGAAGTTTGCTTTAATTGCACCCAGTAACGTGGACCTGCCAGTGCAATATTATCAAATAGTTCAAAGACAGCTAGCTAGAAATTATGATCTCGGTATTTCCACAAAAAGGGAATGATAGCAAATAAGTGCTTCATGGCACAGAGTGCAAAACGCTCTTGGTGTCCTCCAAAGTCCCCAGGCATCTGGCTCCAGAAAGCACCAGGGTTTCTCCTGGCAAGCTCCTATCTGAGGAGGGGAGTGTCTTCTGCAGAGCTAGCCAGCCCATTCTAGTCAAAAGTTTTTTTCTACCAACAATTAATGTTGTTTATGCAGAACTTGAGCTTGGCATCCCACTGTTTTGGGAAGCACCTTGGGTCCCATTACAGCCCTGGAGCCTCAGCCCTTCACACAGCTGTGGGTACCCACCTGTAAAGCTCAGCCTGAAGTTTTCAGGCAAAACACTTACCTAGCGTCACAGCATCCGAATACTCACCTTGGTTTTATAACATATAAAGTAATATATAAAATAGTCCATTTCTATTCCTTGAACTTTTTCTGCTGCCTTCCTACATGGACTTCTTCCAGCCTGCTCCTGCCCACCCCTGCTGCTTCTGCCAGGGATTAGAAGTCTGCTTTCCAAAGAGCTAGGATAATTATTTTGCTTAACTCAAATTTAAATTTAACTCAAAACTATGAGCCTGTGATGAAAAACCCTCCAACGGATGAAACCAAAACCACTGCTGGTGACTCGGTAGGTGGCAATTTCCAGTGGGCATACGGTTCGCATACGCTGTCCGACATTACCACTTGTTTTATTGCTTAGCTTAGGACCAGCTGATTCCCATTTTCCCTCCACAACACTGAAAGGGAGGTGGGGAAATGCCCTGGGTCTGTTTGGATCAGGCAAACTTAACGTCTCCACATGGATGTTACCACTTCACGACCTGCCAAATCCTTCAGCAGCAGTGAATTACTGGAAGCGGTTTATGAACGTACCTGTTTCCATCCCATGTGTTCCCCCTGATACCTCCTCCTCCTGAGCTCATTGCAGGATGATTTTGAGAGCTCACATTTTAATTTAAGCATAGCAAGGTCTTGCTGTGGCAAATTAATGAAGATTTCTTAAACCCCAGCTCACCTTTCATTCGGTTAGCTTACCCTTCATTCAGCTTCCATAGCAGATGGCGAGAAGCTCCTTAGTTATCCTCCACAGTCACCAAATCCTCTCTCAGAAATATCTGGCACTTACCATACTTAATTCTTCTTTTTTCCCTGAGCTGGTGAGGAGAGCCGGGGTGCCTTGTGCCATCCCCAAAAACCTACGGCCCCATCACCCAAAGCACTCCCAGCTGGGTACCACCACCTGGGGCTCAGCCACAAGCCAAGGATGGAGCAGGGCTGGGAGTGTTCCCCTAAAGAAACCCACAACTCAAGCATCACTTTCGCTGCATTTTAAAACGAACTTTTTGGGGGGTGATAAGGAAGCCCCAAGGCATTTATCACAGCAGGGATGGGGGTCATCCCGCAGCCCCCAGTCTGCTGTGCCCTGCAGTAATGTTTTGGGGGCAGATCCCCCTCCACGCATTCTATAGCTGTGGACCCAGGCAGGGGGGTAATGGTTTCAGCCTCTGGTTTGCTCCAGCCGATGTACCGGCTGCTGATTAGTATAACCATGTTGACAACACGCAAGCGGCACCGCAATAATTTCAGAAAATGAGCGTGAGCGCTTTTATTGTCACAAAGGTAGGAGCTGCCACGAGCGGCGCTCTGTTGCTATAGGAACCCCTAAACCCCGGGGAAATGCCAAATTGCTGGACTGACGTGGCTCCTTCCAAGGTGGAAATGGGAATTTGCGGTCCCTTTCTGATGACGGCCCTCCTTGTCCAAGAAGGGCATTTGGGCAACTTCAGCATGCGAAATACAGCGGCGTGGATGTTTTCCAGATGCGCTCTGAGCCCTGAGCACTCTGGTGTGGCTACATGGTGATAAATGCACTATCCTGCAATTCCCCTCTCCAAAATTTGGCCTCTCTGGTATAGGTGCTTGGCTCTGAGATTTCATATACACAGCTGCAAGTGGCCTCAGCTCAGCTCTGTCCCCAAACCTGTCCACATGTGCTCTGAAGGTGCTTATTTCTTCCGTTGTTGAAGATTCTGGAGAGCCCGTTCAATTGTCTCTGTCTCTTGTAACCACCTAAAATTCGGTGACATCCATTCTGGTTCAGGGAGGGATAGTCCCCCATCCCCTGCTGACCTCCAGACCCAGCCGCGGGCCGGCACGAGGCCGGAGCAGTGACGTCCCCATGGTGGAGACGCACAAAGCTCAGCTCTCCAGCACCCGCATTTCCCTGCCCCAGGGCTCTGATTTCCATCCCTCCACCCACAGACATGCCGTTATCCCAGTTATCCCACCAGCTTGCTGCAAACTGCCTTGAAAGCCCCATTCCTTGCGTGTAAAGCAGCAGCATGAAGCCAACGTGGTTTCCTTTAGGAGATGAATAATACAACGCTTATCTACAGAGCACATATAGGCGCAAGGGTGAATTTTAGCTGCTGTGTGGTGACTCCTTATGAAATGCTTTTTAGGCAGCAATGTGCTGGCATTGTCTTGCGTGCTCCAGTGCCAGAATAAAAGGAAACGGGAGCCACATGATAAGGCAAGTTCATGGGAAGCGAGGTCAAAGCCTAATGGAGATAAAGGATGAAGAGGTTAATGGAGGAATTTGACCATCACGTGGTCAAATTAAATTCACTAAACGTAAAGCAGCTTTAAAGGAAAATGGCAAAAGAAAACATGTTGTGCCGAAAAATAAAAAGATTTTGTACTTATAAAGCTCTGGTCCCGCCCATGGGCTGTTTTCCTGCCAGTGAGAGCTTTGCTGCTGCACACACAGCCACATCCCCATTTCACACACATCACTGACACTGAGCCAGATCCTGCAAACACCCCCGGGGTCCGGAGCTCTGACAAGCCCCTGAGATTGCTAATGCTAACAAACGTTTTGCTCAATGACAGCTGCAGCATCCTGCTGTACTGCAGCGCACAGGTTGGAAAACCCTCCAACCTCCACGTCTGAGCATTTGGTTAACTGTAACAGAGCAGTGAGAGGCAGGATCAGGCCCAACCTTGGGGTGCAGAGCCCCGAGGGATGGAAGGATACACTGACTAAAGATGGAGTTGAGCACATGAGAAGATGTCACAAACGTGACACGCAGGTGTGCCTGCACACAGCCTACAGTCCCGGTGCGTTTTTGGGCTATGGAGGTTTGATGAAACCACCCTCCAGAGTCACCTTGGGGGATGGATCCTCCCTGGGATGCACAAGCTGCCAGTTAAAGGACGGTAACACAAGCAGCGATCCTGGCACAAACCAGAGGCAACAGTCACAGTCCCGTCCTGGTACACACAGACGAGAAAAACAAAGCGTCGAGCCCCAGAGCTTGCCAAAGTTCAGCTTGCTTGCTTGCATCCAGCCCAAGCAGGCCAGATTTAAGATAGTAATTAAAAGACGTATGAGATCGATGCAAGAGCAGCATGGATGTGACAGGCGGTGGTGTCGGCTCACCAGCAGCCCAGCACCGGTAATGCTTTCTTAAGTGTCCTGAAAAAGGAAAAGAAGCTGCTGTGTTTGCTGGCTGTGCGCACATGGTGCTTATAAACGTCCGCAGTTTGGGGCTGAGATGCTTTCAACCCAATAAACATGGTAAAAAAGGGTATCGCAATAATCCTGATGGGATGCAACAAGAGCCTGGACAAAGTTTGATCAGGTTATGGGTAGAAAAGGATGAATTTTGAAGACTTGTTCCCATAAATTCAGCCACGGGCACAACCTCACCCTTTTCACTCCAGCAGGGACCACTGTCCTCCCAAAGCAACAACAGCAGATACCTGGGCAGGCTTATCGATTTTCATTCCTCACATATTAACAAGAAATCTTCATTTATCCACTTGCCATGGGGAGTTTTCAGGTTGCCAGCTCTTTCCTTTCACAGAAGACAACGCAGTTTTCCGGGTCTCTGTAATTATTTACACGTGGGCTGTATTTATTGGCAATTAAATGGTTCAGTGGATCCGAGACATCAGTCTCCTCTAAACATGTTGTTTGCCAGATTGCTTCCTGCCTGCAATCCCTGTGGGCTGGGAAATGTTGTCGAGCCCTCCGGGGCTGCGTGTATGGGAGGGAGCAGCTGGCAGAGCCCCCCCGCTGGGGCCACGGTGCTCCGCGAATGCTGGGAAAAAATAACGCGATAACACAGCCTGACGTTCAGCAATTCAGAGCCTGTGGGGAGGATTCGGGTTGGTTTTAAATACATTTGAGGATTGGAGCGCTGGGGGGTTGAGGAGGAGGTCGGGATGGTGTGCACAGCATCCGTGGGAAACAGCTTGGGAAAAACACGGCAATTTGGCAAAATGTGCGGTGGCATGTTAAAAAAATGCAGCGACCATGGAAATATCTGCAGCTGAAACATGCAGCTAACCTGGCAAAGCATGCAGCGGGCTAGTAAAACATGGAGCAAGCCCAGTAAAACATGCAGGGATTCTAGCGAAATGTGCAAAAATCCTGATGAAGTAAGCAATGACTCTGACAAAGCATGCAGTGATCCCACTAAGACAGGAGCAAGCTGGTGAAACATGCAGTGATGCTAGCAAAACATGCAGCAGTCCCAGTAAAACACACAGTGGCTCCAGCACGACGTGCAATGACCCTGGTAAAACACACAGCGGCCTCAGCAAAATATGCAGTGATCCCAGTAAAATATGCAGCAGCCTGGTAAAACATACAATAAGTCTATTAAAACATGCGAGCACCTCATCGTAATATGCAGCGACCACGGTAAAACACAAGGCAGCCCTGGCAAAACAAGCAGTGACCTGGTAAAACACAGAGCAGTCCCAGGAAAACACGCAGGAGCCCTGGAAAGAAGCTCCTGCAAGATACGTGATAACCCCGGTAAAATACGCAGAAGCAACCAGTAAAACACGAAGCAATCCAGGCAAGCATGCGATAGGCCTGGCGAAACATGCCTTAACCCTGGAAAACGCAGCTCCAGGAACACATGCGGTGACCCCGGTGGCACGCAGGGAGCTGGAGGAACGCACGATGACCTTGCAGGCCACGCAACCGCCACGTAGAACTTGCGGCAGCCCCTAAAGCCCGCAGCAAACCATGCAGCACCCCGGAACTGCTCCGAGCCCTCAGCTCCGGGAGGGAGCCCCGCTCCGCACCCCGAAGGCTGCCCAGAGCCAGGCGGCCACCGAAACGGCCCCGCGGGGATGCGCGCCCGGGGCTCCCGGCGCAGCCGGGCCCCAGCCAAGCCCGCGTCTGGGAAGCAGCCGCCGGTGCCGGGACCGGTGCGGGGCATTGTCGGTACCGGGGCCGGTGCGGTGCAGTGTCGGTACCGGGGCCGGGGCCGGGCAGTGTCGGTACCCGGGCCCGCTGCACGCGAATTACGCTCGCGACCAGCAGCGCGGTGCTCTTGGTGTTCGGCTACAGCCTCCGGCCGGCTCCCAGTACCCGAGCTAATTAACCGGGACGCAAGGAGGCGCTAATTACACGCCACCTCACGCCGTCCAAACCCTCCAGGCCCGCAGGGGACGGCAGCTGGGCGTTTCCGAGCAGACAAGAGCCTTAAAATATCCCCGGCTTCCTCCCTCGCTTCCCCTGCAAGTTTTATTTCAGGGGATGATCCCTCTGCTGCTCTCCATCTCACGTCCCCACCGCCTCCCCCCGTCACCTCCCTTAACTCACATCCCAACGCCGCTAACCATCATCACCAGCAAAGGGGAAGGGAGGAGAGACGGGAGAGAAAAGATTTGCCCTGGGGAAAACCTCTGGAATAGGAAACTCCACCGGGCAGCTCAAAGGCACGGGGAGGGCACATTAATGTTGAATAACTGGAGCTTAAAGAGGGGAAAAAAGTAACCCCTGATCTGTGCAGGTCCCCAACTCACATTGAGCATGGTGCAAAATGGCTTTAGAGCAAAGAATTTCATACCCGGATGCAGGAGAATTTGTCTCCAGCAGGAACTGATTTGAATTTTGTTAGTAAAAAAGTGAAAAGAAAGTTTAACTGTAATTTAAAAGTTTGGGAGGTTGCTTTGCTCTCTAAGAGCTGCTGCAGCAACAGCAGCAGGAATTGCACTGACATGAAGCGCAGCAGAAAGTCGTTGGGTGACGAATTTCAAGACCAAGAAGAAATGGGAAATGTCACGCCCTGTCACCGCAGCGTCACAACCCCGCGCGGGGCCGTGTAAAACACAGGACGGGGCTGGGGAGACCGCACTGCACCTCCCCAGCAGCTGCTAGAACAGCACCTGCAAAGCAACAGCTAAAACCACTCAAAATGATTCATTAAAATAAGAGGCTGGGCTAGATCTTGCTATTGCCTTTTTTTTTCCTCAGTTATTTTAAGGAATTTGTCCGAATTTGCCAAGATTGTGGTGGACACAGTGCGAGTCTTGCAGAGCCCAACTGCTTTGGGGAAGCATCCGCCCCGGTGCTGGTGCCTGGGGCTTTATCCCTTTGCAGCATCGCATTTGCTGCCAAACTTGGTCTCAGCTCCTGCATTGCTGTGCTGAGCACGGACGGCAGCCGCCCAGCAGTGCCACCGCTCTTCGTGAACACACAGCAGGGAAGAGCAACAAAAATACACCCTCCCGCCCAGCGAAAAGAGCTTTTTTTCCATAAACCAGATGTTTTCACAGCTGCCCCCAGCATCCCCGCCTTCCCGCTATCGACATTTCCTGCTCACTACAGTGCGAGGCTTGCTGGAAGTCCCGCGGCCCCAAAGTGCCTCCCTGCGATCTCTGCTGACGCAGAACAACTTTATTCTCCCCAGGGTCAGGCTTGCTCCTGGTGGGGCTCTCATCAGCTTAAGAACCACTTGGACTTGCTAGCGAGTACCTGGGAGCTTGATGAGTGAGGAGCGCAGGGATCCGCATATTTGAGTGTATTTACTGCATGTTCACGTTTTACACTTCAGGCTTTCACTCGGTGTTTTCCTCCCACCCGGCCCTTTCCCCAGGCTGAGCTGCTGTTTTGCAAACGAGCCTGGATTGCCTCAGTTCTGCTCCTTTGCTGTCAGCAAAGCAGAGTCCATACCCACCATACTATTCAGCTATTTATGCTTTACTCATCAATTTATAATTCAGGCATCTTAAAAAAATCTATTAAACAGCAATCACAGCTTCAGCAAGGCTGTAATGATAGGTGTTTGTGTTGTCATTTTTAGCATATTCCTATTTTCCATACTTTTCTGCTCACCTGATGCTCCGCAACAGAAATATAGCAATAAATATGATTCTGCAAGTGCACTTCCAAGCCTCTGACCCCCATGTGCTTGACTGGGAGGAAATGCAGACCTAGCACTTCCAGCGGAGTAGAACAATGCGATTGAGCTCCAAAGTGCCCCGTTATTTCCCATTTCAAAGAATTTTCGTACCAAGAAGGATGGTGCTTCTGCTTTGCTTTGGGTCACTCCTGTAGCACCGCAAGTTTTCACGGCTCGAGCTGGCACTTTGGGAGGTACAGAGCAAATTCCCCCAGCTTCTTGATCAGGCTCCGCAAATGAAATTGCATCAAGCTGTGCTAAAAGCAAAGGGAAAATGCAATCTGGAATTCTGTGTCTTGGGCTGGCAGGAAAAGGCTCTTTGGAAGTTTTAAAAAACAGTTTGTTGTTGTTGTTGTTCCCCCAAGAGAAAAGGAAGCCAACTTACACATCTTTACAGACAAACGCAGAAAGTTTCCTGAGACAGAGTGGACGTTGGGTACAACAAAGCTGCATACGACGCGACATGGGATTTCAGTTTTGGTTTTGGTTACCAAGCCCACTAACAACCTCCTTCGAGTCCCAGACACCCCACCCATTACGGACCCTTTTGGCCGTTACAAGACATGCAGGACTTGTTTGCAATGAGAGGTTCAAATGCCATGGGAACAACACAAAAATTGCTCCAAACTGAGCTTTCAACTGCAAAAAATGCCATTTTTTTCCCCCATTTCTCTGGGTGAGCCCTCCAGGGCTCACCATATCATGGGAAGCCTGGTCTCTGCATGGGTAAAAGGACCAAGAAAGCACTTGCTAATAGCCGTTACTTTGACACTACTCTGATAGATGCCATCTACAAACATTAATTGAAGGTTTTTCTTAGAAGGGTCTGACCTGAGGAGCCTGGGTTCTTTGGGTGCTGGTCGAGATGCAGAAGGTCCCAATGGAAAATGATTTTAAGGGTTTGTGTACCCAAGGTGTGAAGGAGCCCTGGTCCATTGAAGTGTTTTGTGACTCACAGACTGGGACCTTTAATGTAGGACACAGGTAGGACAGCTTGTTCTGGACTCCTCATTGGCATGGAGAAGGTGGATGGGCAGCTTGACCCTCACTACCATAGACTTAAAATGAGAAGAAGGAAAAAGGAATCTCACTCCTGAAAACTCTATTAACAGAATATCAGTGGCTAGCTGGGTTTTCCCAGACACACGTCGTTGAGGATAGGAACCGCCAGCTTTTTTCCCCAAAGGTCCTCACCAGCTCGCAGCTCTTGAGCCTGACGTTGGCTTTGACAAGTCAGTGGAGAGGCGAAGGGCTAATTTTGCGAGAGAAAAAGAAGGAAAAGAGATGCAAACAGGGAGAGGGATACCAACACATGCCCACGCTGAGGGCAGAGCAGTAAGATATCAGGTTTCGTTACCTGTGCCACTAGGGAGGTCCTCCCGGGCTGAAACACCTCGTCCGTGTTCATAGCAAATGACGCTACTTGATTCAGAGTAATTATTTAAGAGCATGGAAAGGCCATCCCCACTCTGCTGCTCTCAGCATCTTCCAAGGGCACTGGTAACTTGCTGTATGGACTTACCCAGTGACTTTACCCACAACGCAAGTTGTCAATGCAGCAACCACTGATGGTGGAGGTGTAGGACCCCACTCGACCCTGGCCCCAGCTCCTAGGACACGTCCAGTCTGTCACAATGTCCCCCTCTGGTCCCCAGTCTCAATATTTTGGTTCCTTAGGCTTTTACCCTCCTGCTTTGCTCCCTTTTCTGCTCCCCCAGAGCCGGCCAGATCATCCATGCTACTTTTTTCTCCCCTCCAAGTCCTCCTGTGCCCAGATGTGTGTCCAAGTTTTAATATTATTTGAAACTGTAGCTTTGCTCGGATGCTTGTGTCTGGGTTCAGGAGCAGCAAAAAGCCACCTCGAACCTTCGTTTGGAAAACTTTAGCCCTGCTCCAAGCCAGGATAGCTTGCCCCTGGAGAAAATGTTTCTTCATGAGCCAGGAGCTTGTTTGTACAAGAAACCTCGAGGTGGCCCAGCTGAAGACAACTTCATTTGTGCAATGGTGTCACCACGGGGTGGGATCCAACCAGACCCTGGTGAGACTTCTCCTGCCAACCTGGGGGCAGCTCTGGAAACGCTATGGGCATTTGCACCCACTTGAAGAGAAAAATGCCACCTGGGAGAACCTTATCATGCTTTTAACCAAGGCTTTTTGCACCCATGCCATACAGTGGCATGACATAAAGGTTGCCCAACCTTTTTTTTTTTTTTTTTTTTCCATTTCTTGCATCCTGGAATTTCTAACACGACATAAAGCTGCCTCTAGTGCACGGGCAGATATCACCCTTTTGTGTGCAAAACTCTTGTTTTTCCTAATAGCTGCCAAGCCGTATGAGCGCTGGGTTTGCTTGTGTGTGTTTGAAACCCGCGCTTAGTCAGACGCAAATAGCTCCAAGCAGTGTTTTGCTTTAGTTGCCAAATACTTTTCCTGGTATCTGCATTGATTCACTTTTTTTTCTTTTCCTCACCAGGCTGCAGTCCAAACACACACACAAAAAGGGTGTCATTGTCCCGTGCCTTTCTGCAGCCTCATTGGAACAGACCTGATTTATAACTGAAAAAAACCAGGCTGCCTTAAATTTCTGCTCATGCTCTAGCAAAGCTCATTGTGAAAACTTTGGGTGCTGCTCCAGCTTTCCAGAACTTCCACCAGATGCAGCTGACCTATAAGCTCTGCAGACCCAGCATGCAGTTTAAGGGCGAACGGAGATTTTTGGCTCGTGCATCACTAAAGTGACCACGCAGGCGGTGCTTGCCAGCAGCTGATGATGAAACACAAAAATCCAGCAGCAGCAGGCAGGCGTGCTGGATACTGGGATCGGGCTGCAGTGATTTACAGGCTTGATTTTTGGAAGAAAGGCAGATCTGGGAGCTCTGAGCAGGAGTTACCCTGGGCCGAGCAGCTGTTCACACCAGCGATGGAGATCTCTGGGTTGCAACCCATCGAGGTTGCAATGAGAAAGGAGAAAAGAGCTGTTTGGTGCTGCAGAACACCCTGGGATTAAGCCATAAAAAACAGCCTGCAGACAGGGATGTGCCTATACAATGAGAAAAAGAGCGAGGGCAGTGCTCACGGTTCACTACAGCCTGGCTCAGCACTCATCCAGGCTACAATCTCACCGGGAGAGCTGAAAATATTACAGCCCTTTTCCCACGGTTGCTTCTCTATTATTCTTTTTAATAGCCTGTGACGCCACGGTTGCATACTGAAGCGATTTGCTGAATGGGGCTTTAATATAAAGCATGCGCTGGCAGCGCCAGGGAAGTTTGAAGGGATGGAAAAAATCCCTGTCCTGTCTATTTTTCTAACTTGTAGTAAGGAGATGAGAAAACTCAGGAGTTAAAGAGGCTGGCAGAGCCTCTCTCAGCCCTTGCATGTTATGGCCCCTAAAAGTGCTTCCTGGGGAAACACTAAGATACCCTGGGCAGCAGTGGTGTAAGATAACCCGGGTGGTGGGGAGCGATGGCAGCGTCCCCAAGGGACCCACCTACTTTTTTTGCACACAACCAGCAGAAAACCTGGGAGCAGCTGGCCAGCTGCAGGATGCCGATGGAAAAGCACAGGAAGCAGATTTTCAGCATGATGCTGTCCTCCCTCTCCTCTCTCCAGTTCTAGATGTATATTTTCTTTTACCAGTTTTCCAGTCTGCCTTTGAGAAGGGGCTGCATCAACAAGTCCTACTTCACCATAGCTGACGATGACTCCTGCTGGGAAGTGGAAGGTGATGGGTAATTCCCACTGAGAGAGAGCAGACCTGTCTTAACTCACAGCTTTGGGTTGGAGCCGTGCCCATGGACCCCGCCATGGTGCTCATTTCATTCTGCAAAACCAGGACTCCGTTCAGGAAAGCAAGGTCGTAAAAATGACATCTTTGCTCCCAAATCCATTCCATGTGTGCGCGCCAGGGGCATATCTGCCAAAGCGAGCAGCTGCTAGAGATGGTCTTGTTTTCCGACAAACCAGCCGGATTGTGATGCTCATCCAGCAGCAGAGGTCTTAGCCAAAATCTGCCCTGAAGCCGCGTGGAGAAGGTCTTTGAGGGAGCAGGTCCCCAGTGAGGACAACCTGCAGATGGCGCCAGCAAAGCAACCACATGGTGGACAGCCATGAAGGTGTCCATCCTGCAGAAGCCCCTTCAGTCCAGCTTCATTTCAAGAGGATGAGTGGAAGTCTGGTTGCTTAAAAAACATTTCTATGCTTCACCACTTCACCTGAAGAATTTCAAAGAAATCACTATTTTTTCTGAAGAGCTGAATCAGACCCGGTCCCTGGGACGCCCCAAGCCTGACCTGCCCGATGCCGGTTCGCCAATGTCCCTTTCCAGCGTTGATTAAAAGCCCTTCTCTAAGGGACTCACAGGAGTCGATGCAATTCTTCCTAAACAAGCATCTCACATGGGGCTGCATTGATCTCTCCTGCTGGGAGCAAGAAGATAATTAAGAGCAACATCTTCAGACACCGCTCACTGGGAAGCAAGACACTTCTCCGTCAGCTGGGCGGTACTGTTCACGGCTGATTGCGGTCGGGAGCCGGCTCTCACCGCAGCACGTGCGTGGACCCGTCCACCCATCCCCGTTAAACTCTCCAGCTCTGCTTCCGCCCTTTAGCGGGGAGAAAGATGAAGCTTTTACATTCCTGCTCTTTCCTAATTGCCTCATTTGGCCACTGATACCCAAATACAAATCAATGATGGTCAGCAGGCCATCAAAACTAGCTGCAAGGAATGGCAGACATGATTTTAACCAGTGGGATTTCTTTTTTTTTTTTTTTTTCCCAAAAAAGAACACCCTCCCTTTCTTGCTCTGAGCCTGCTATTCTGCTAGCAGATGGCCAAAAAAGCAGTTCAATGCAGCTACCTTGGAATACATAGGAAGTTTGCAGGCAATGTGAATCCCCTCTCCTCTCCATGACATAATTGGGGGACATTTCTCTCTCCCAGACCTCAGTATCGCTCCTTTCCTTTATCATCTTCAGGGGGAACTTTGTTAACATCTTCCTTCTGGCATCAAGGAGAGACATGGCTTCATGCCACTCTGCATTTTCCATCATGACTGGAGTCCCTATCCCTGTTCCCTCTCCACCTTCAGGAACATCACAGGGGACAAAAGAGCTTTTTTCCATCCTTCTCCCTCACAAGGCCATGGAAAGATGCAACCCTTCCAACTAAACGTCACAGGTAGAGGTACACCCCTCAGAGCCTGACCACAGTCTGCAGCAAAGCCAAACCCTCTAATTCCTCGTGCATGAAGTCACAAGGGATCAGGGGCACCAAATGTTATCTATTTTCCCCCAAAGTCACATTTTTGGGAGCTGATGTAATAAAATGATCCATAAGCACATGACTTACCCCAGAGCCACCCAACTCCTCTCTGCATGTTCAGCAATGGCACGTTCCCAGTTTCCCTGGTTGCTGTAACCTGACGCTTGAAGTCCAAGTCAGCTTTGATGTAAACGTGTTGGTTCTGAATGATGGAAGTCTTCAGATTAAAACGCAGTTCTCTAAGCTCTGGTCTGAGAGCTACACATCACTGTTGCATCCCAAGTTCACACCTCACTTGAAACCAGAATGATCATTTCTTACCCAACGCCAATCTGGGGAAGGTCCCTCTAAGACACACAAATCCTGAAATCCAGAACATCTAGTGGCTGTTCTTGGAAATCCTAGCACTCCCACTGATTTTAGTATGTGTGATTTTCTTGGATAGTCACTCCCAGAGACTAGATATATATTTGGCATCTTCTTTGGAGCTCATTGCCTAATTTTAAGCATCGTACTGGCTCAATGAGAAAGCAAGCGCAACACCTCATGGTTTGGTCTACTGCCAAACTCAATGGATGGACACCGGGCAATGGCAGGCAAGAGTTTTAGCCATGAATTTGTCATTTTCCAACTGCTTCAAATAATTTCTCAAAGAACAGGAGTATTGTTGGGCAGATTTTTCATTACCCTGAACAGGGCTGCTTTTGAATGAATCAAACGATTCAAGATCTGTACAGAGGAATAATATGCACATAGGGTGACTCTGCTGAAATCAGTGGAGCTGATTCCAGAGGGAGATGAGACAAGGTTTGTTCAACCCCCTTCCACACAGTTTTGATGTTTGAGATATCTCCATTTGTGGTGTTTTTGAGCCAAAGGGCAAATTGCCAAGAGTAAAGGTATCAGAGCTATTTGAGCCCATTGCTGTTTCAGCTCTGAACCAATTTTTCCTCGCATGGGGACCTGCAGGCTCCCGTGGAAGTTGTGTGGCCAACAAGGTGTCCCCCTGCTCCTCTGCTCATCCTCCTCCCAGCTGATGCATTATTTCCATGGAAAACAGCTTTTGTCAGGTCTCAGACTGGAGTTTTTTTTTTTTTTTAACAACTCCGTTTGCCAATTCAAGCCCCAGAAGGACGTTGGCTGCAGAAGGAGAAAGTTTTCATTGAAATGCAAAATAGCTATAATAATAGCTGAGGGGTGCAGTGGGGGGCACCAGCTGGGCATGTTGCTTGTTATCCAACCATTCCTCCTTAGTGACGTTTATGCAGTGTGAAAGAGCCTCCTCCAGTTACACTTCTGACACTGGAAGCCATGACGTGCGTTGGGGTGCTCAGACAATGCCAAGGCCAGCTGGCATGGGCCTGAATGGGATTTTCCTCTCCTTAACTGGAAACATATTTGTTTGCTTCAATGGGAGCTTTGATCTTGTTCTGTCAAAACCACTGTGGGGTCTCCTGGGAATGTGCTTGATACCTCCTAGCCCTCAACCCCTTCCTAGACTAACAAGGTCCTCTGTCCTCTGTCCCCTTCCTGCAAGAAGCATCAGCTTCCATCACATTGTACCTCAGCTCTTGACAGGCCTAAAATTACTGTCCAAAACATGCTACGAAGGGTTTGCATATCACCATGCTGGGGAAAGATGCCTGAGACGCCAGCGCTGCTGCTGACCACATGGTGCAGCGAAAACCACAGCCCGAGGTGAAAAGGCTCATTGCTTCTGCCTAGCACGAGCTGTTACTGCTGATAAATGATAAATGTTTTGTGCAAATTTGCTGTCCTGCCTCCCCTAGCTCCTTGCTGGGATATGGGGACACCAGCTCATATCTGGCTCGTTTGCTAACAGGAGTCTTGTAAGACCCCTGCAAATCTCGGCCTACAGGATCCCATTGGCCTCATCCCTAATTTTTGCCCCAAAGGTCTCACCCAAAGCAGCTTTGCCCTGCTTCCAACAATAAGAAGGGTATTTCTTCTCCCAAAAGATGATAACATCAAAATCAACCTTTTGCCAAATAGTTTGGTTGTTCATTAATAAAAGTAGCAAACTAAATAAGCAGCATTTTGTGCTTGTGCATTCACTTTTTTCATTGCCACTTACTTTTGCAGCAGCCTAGAGCCAGCGGCAGCCCTGTGCGCCCATCTCTTTTAATGGAAGCCGCTTTTCCATCATCTCCCAATGTAACCCAGTGCAGAACTGGGGCTGGAGGCAGCCTCGCTAGAAAGGAGGGGGCGAGGAAGCGGGGCTGGCAGCTGAAAACACAGCCTTTCTAGGGGATCTCCAAAAGGAATTCATCTCCCTGGTGGGTGGAGAAACTTCAGTCTCTTCCATGAGAAGCAGTGAAGGCGATCATGAAAACCAGCTCTGCTCCAAGCATTGTGTGACTTCCCCAGCCCCGGCACTAGCTCTGGCATGGTGGGCTCAGGTCCATGCTACCCACGCTGCTGCCTGCCTGGCCAATTACGTGAAGCATCTTTTAAGTTGTAATGCTGAAAAGAAAAAAAGACCCAGGGAACATAGACTTGCAAAAGGAAAGCTTTGAATAGCCCACCCTTCCCCACAACCTTTTATAATGCTTTCAACAATGGCTTTGCTGTCCTTTTCTGGGACCTTTGTGGGTCTGGCAGAGCCCTGCCATCTTGGCAAACCTTTGCTGCTATCGTTACCCACAAAAGGGCTGTAAAAGCCTCTGTGATGTTTTCACTGGATTAATGTATTTTTTTTTTCCCTTGCTGAATAAACCCTTCCATGACTCAGGCGGCTGCTGGGGCGTGTGTGTGTACACTGCGCTGCAAGGAAACCCCTGCCTCATGGGGCACTCGTGTCAGAAAAATCCAGCTGATTTTTTCAAATCCATCTCCAGTTTATTTTTCTTTTCCTAAGCACTCTGGTCTCAGCAAAGGCAAAACAGGAAAGATGCCTGGCCTTCAAGACAGCAGCAGTCTGAAGTCTGAGTGTCATGTCAGCGCCTTTTGAATTCATTGCCTTTATCTGTAGCTGCTTTGCTACCGTTTGGCCTTGCATTGCAAGAGGGCAAGGCAGGGCATGCTCTGTGTGGATTAAGCGAAAAACAGGCAGGGGTGTTTATCTCATTTCAAGAGTGGGCATCCCCTGGACACAGGACCAGCCTTTTTGGGTGCGTTTTCACAGAGAGCACGGAAGCAGTGCTGTTAAAGTCATTCCTGAAATGCAGAAATGGAAAAAAAAAAAAAAATCCCCCACACTTTGGTTTTCTACAGATTTTCATCTTACTATTGCATGCAGACACTAAGCCTTGCACCTAAAAGCAGATCTGCAATAAAATTTTTACATCCACCTGCAGAAAGAAAACAGAGGAAAGGACAGATACACTCTGGACAAAGCAAATGCACCGCTGGTATTCGCACTGAAATCCTCCACCAACAGATTCGTTGGAAAAAGCCTCATTTTATGCCAGAGAGGTCAAGATTTCAGTCTCAGGTTGTATGGGAAGGTTGATCTGAAAAAGATGTTAAAGAAATGGTGGGTCGTGGAGCCAGGCTGTGAGCAAGGAGAGGGAACACGGAGAGACTGCCCCAACCCATGTCCTTGTCTGGTCTGGTGGGGCATCTCCAGGTGCAATCCAGCCCTTGGAGAGCCCTACTCCAGCAGCCAGCAGAGAGAGGGGCCCAGGACCGCTCAGCATGGGAGCTACAGGAGGGCAATCCAGACCCAAATGTGTCCTGCTTTCAGGATGTGTAGGAGCCTCTCAGGAGGTTCCTCCTTGCTGTACTGCTGAGCTCTAGCACCATTTAACATTAGAGGTCTGTGCCCCTGTTTCTTTTGATTTGGCTTCATCTACAAATAGTCCAATAAACCAAGACAAACTTTCTTGGCACTGCAATAAAAAAGGCACACTGCTCATGCACACCCTGTTATGCAAAGGGTTGTGGATTTTATCAGTGTGAACCAGAGAAAGGAAAAACTACAGTTTCATTTTAATAGATTGTTGCATTTTTGTAGTGCATTAAACTCAAGGCTTTCAAAAGATTTTACAAACTCTGTTTACCTCCCAGTCCTTTGCTGGGAGGTTTTGGCTAGAGTTTTGATCCAAGGAGCTTTTCCCTGGTCTGTTCAAAAGCACTCCAAAGACAAAAATCTCATTAGAAGAACCTGTCTCATGAAGCTTCCTCCACCTGGAGCCAAAACCTTGGCAAAACCACCCTGCTCAGTTTGACCTGACCTCTGATCTCTGCTACCAAACTGCGTGCAACTGAATAAGCACCTCTAAAACCGCAGGCAAAAATTCCCCCTTGAGAGTATAGGTGCGAGTCCTCAATATCAATGCAGGGAGTTGGATTGTAGGAGCTCTTTCAACACAGCTCAGACCCTCAGAAATAAGACACGCAACTATAAGCACTGTTGATGAACCCTGAGGGGTATGTACAGAGTACAAACTACACCAGAATATCTCAGCCTAATTACACAGAACAGATCCATTAAAGACATTTTCTTTCAGCTCTTTCAAAATCCCGCCCACGGTGAAAGAAATGTCCCAAGGATGGTCACGCTCCCGTGTAAAAAAGAAATCCAGCTAAAAGCAAGAGAAACTGTCTGCGGTGATTCTTCTCCGTTAAGAAAAAAAAAAAAAAAAGAAGGCTGAAAACAAAGAGGAGCAAAAGCAAAGCTGGTTTTATGCCTTGTGCTGACATTGAAACAAGCGTCCGCCGTACTGCTTTACTCCCGCCGTGCTTCGGAGAGCTTTATTCCCGTTAGATACGGGGTTATGGCTAGCAGCCAGCAAGGCGACTGGCAGCAGTAATGCACTTACTTCAGCATCGGTGCCTGGCAAGGAAGTTATTTATTTCTGCAAAAGCAATAGGAAAAAGCACAGAGGAAAGAGGAAAAAATCTGACGCGTGCACCGGAGTTCAGCTGTGGAGACCAGAGGGAACGTGTTTAAAAACTTTTTCTTTCTGAGAGTGGCTGGCTGCAACAAACCTCGTTTAGAAATTCAGAGAATCCAGGCTGCAGATGCCAAATGTTGGCTCAGCGAGTGCTCTTTGTCACCAGCGCTGGCTCTGCAATGCTGATGCTCCCTCCCAAGTCATCTGGGTCAAAGTAATTTCTTCTGCCTGGTGTGAAATCATTGAGCTTCAACAAACATTCCCCACATTGCATTGCAAACAGCCAGCCCCTTGGGTTTTAGGTATTCTGAAATGAGGCTTTCCTGACTTTGTAACATTGGAATCAGCAAACAAGACAATATGTGAAATGAGATTTTGAAACAATAAGGGATCGTGACCTGTCCTGCTCCCTTCCCCAAAGGGGAAAACCATGCCAGAAGCTCTGAATACTAAAATCAAATGGCTCGCTTCTTCCCCATTGCTGTAGTTCTAGTGCAATATGGAAAGTATTTAAAATGTTGGCTTGATGACACACTTATTATTTAAACAACTCAACACGGAGCAGGGATGGACTTCCCACACCCCTCAGCTGGTTAACCACTGGGAAACATGGCACCTTCCCTCCCATGCACAAAGCTCTCACCATGTGCCAGTGGTCATTCCCTACAGAAGCACTCAGAGCTGCAGTATTCCCATCACAGCAGAAATCAAAGTATTCTTCCATGAAGCAACTAGATGCACAAGTCTGATTTCAAGGAGGATCACCTAAATCAGACTTGATCCATGAGCAAGTGAATTAATCTCAAGTATAATAGATGAACTATGAGAAATAATTCAGCAAACTAACACAAAAAATCAAAATGACAGGTTGCAATTGCCTATTTTTAATTCTTTGTGCAGGGGAACATGATGCTGCTTTAGGCTTGTATGTAGACAAACTGTCTTGACTATAATGAAATAAAGTGGACAGAGATCATAGAAATTAGCACGGCATAAATACTTGCCTGTGTGAACAGGGAATTCTTTGTGATTTCATGCTGAGCAACATCATTCTCATACGCTTACCTTACGGTGTTAAAAAAAGACGAGTTACGGCACCAGTATTTCTGTTCTTTCAATGTGAGTCCTAACAATGTGGTCCAGTTTCTTACATGAAATAACCAGTGACCAGGGACCGCAGGTGCTTCCAGTCCAAGAGAGCAATGGGATGGATAAGACCTTGAAATGGGTGAGTTACAACAGTTTAGGAAGCTGGTAATTAGCTTTGGAACATCACTTAGGTCTTTTTTCCTTCAAGCAAAAAGAGATGCCAATAAACTGGAACGACACAGACACATAGGATAGTGTGGAAGATAATACACTGAGCGGTGATGGACATTTAGCATCTGATGCTGGATCACTAAATCCCTGAGAAAAAAAAAAAAGATTTTATGCCCTTGCCCTCTCTCCAGCACAAAACCTCACATCATTAGATCTACGTATCCCTCGTAACATATATAATATAACATAAAATAATATATAAATGTATTCTTGCCAGAAATTAGGCACAACTATTGCTAGCAAGCAGCCCTGGACCAAACATGCACCAAGCATGACTGTCTATCTGCTAATTAACCACAGCATGAGCTAGATATTTGTCAATACAAACTGGGGGAACTTCCTTACAAGAGAGATTTTTCCCTACTAGACCCTTCATCTGTTGTCTTCTCCGATCATTGCATTTCTTCAACGAGCAATTAAAGCCTCTGTAAAACACCCTGGAAATTTCCCTCTGTGCAAAAAGCATTACTCCACATCACAGCGAGCTCTGGACGTTGTGCAGGCGTTGATCTGAGGGAAAGAGAAGCCATCAGGTCTGGGTCATGACCAGCACTCACACTACGAGGGTGAAGTACTCGATGCCTTTCTGCAGCCCCACATTACAACCACGCGAGCTGCAAGCAACGAAAGGATGCAGTAAAATATATTCTTCTCTCAATTTTGTCAGAAATGGATTGGCAGCTTCAAGAGTCACCACAGAAGGAGGAATAAACCAGCACACATAAATGACAAAAACCATGACCATGTAAAATGCTTTTTTTTTTTTTTTTTTTTTAAGGTAAGCAGGCCTAAGAAGGGACTAATGGAAAATTAAAATAAATTTCATCGCGATAATTTAGAGGAACATTTTCAGAAATTCTCCATATAATACGATGGAATTAAACTACTGGAGTGTCTCCACATATCCTTGCATGCTTCTATAGGGAAAATATGAGAGCGGCACAGCCAGGGCTCTGATTTTGATACGAAATTAGGAAAAGCAACTGAGAGAAATGCAGTGCCAAAACCCCAATGCCAAAACCTCCAGCTGTTTATCTGGGGAAGTTTGGGGCATTCCATATAGTGTTGAGGCTTAATAAATAATAATAATTCAAAAGAGAAAGGATCGTCTTTTCATTCTGCTGGGTGACTGCAAGCATGGAGACGGAAAGATGGAAAAAAGAGCTGCCAAACTGGAACAGATCAGAAAGAAAAAGTGTTAAACATGGTTTGATCAAACCAAGAAGTTTCTGACTTTATAATTACCTCCTCCCAGCGTGTACCTCAGCTGCTATGAAGTCCTTCACCTCCCTGTTTTTGCTTGCATTTCCCCTCTCTCTGCTCCCAGGTCCCTGGGAGGAGGGCTGGATCCTGCCCCACGTCTCTTACCTCCAGCAGCCACTATCAGCTGTGGAATTTGCTCAGGATTTATTCCACACCAGAGAAACACCTGACAAAAAGAAATGATACAGCTGCTAAGAAATCACTTTTTTTTTTTTTTTTATTCCTCCTACTCAGCCAAAAGATTTTGCAGGAAATTGTATATTTGGCCACGGATAAGATGAAGTATAGCTAATGGGATCCCAATTGATTTTTCATACTTGCATTCACCAGCCTACAAGTGGCTGACTTGCAACAAAGAGATAAGAAAATCAGACAGACCATGATCCCGATCAAAGAAGAGGAATGGGGTGTAGAGGCAGATGATAAAATCCCGCCTGCCCCAGCTTTTGGGAGACTTTTCCACACTTTGCCAAATATGGGACAAATTGCTGCTCAAGCTTCGATGTTTTGCAGGTTTTGCTTGCATTAAAGCCTTCCTTAAGGGAGGGTATAAGGAGTTGGGAAAAGGCTGTCTGCTTTTATTTAAAGAGAAAAAGGTGATCAATGACATCCAGTAAATGCATAAGAGTAGAGTGCATTAAAAGTAAAATTGGTCCGCGCGTGATAAAATAGATTAAGGGGACATGAGACTAAAAAATTAATATGGAGAACAGAAGGTGGAGCAGATAAACAAACAAGCAGCATGAACTTTTAAAATTACTGAGAAATGAGCATTTAATTAAAAACCCAATTGCTGAGCAAGTTAGGAAACACTCCCTCAGCCTCATAGACACAAATACAGTAAAGTCTAACCAGTTTATTCCTAGTTAGAGAGACCTGAAGGTTAGACTTAATTAAAACCCCAGACTGTCCCATCACTGGCATCTGTTTCACAAAATAAAATAAAATAAAATCTGATTCCCAGCTGATATCTGGTGCGTTTGGCTGGAGAACAAGGCAGATCTCCAGATGAATTAGCTATTTCCAGCACTGGGCCCCAAACATTCCTGCACTGTCACCAAAATCACCAGGGACATAAGTTTTAGCAGACAGCAGCTCAGTCACACAGACCAGGCACAAAGAGAGCAAAGCCAATTTCTAACCCATTTTTCATAAGGTGTAGGTGGATGCAGAGGTAAGGACACAGCCAGGAGCTGAAATCTGTGAACACAGCAGTAATTGCTCGTACACAGCCCTGACCCCGTCAAAGGCAAAAATCAGTGAGCTCAATAAGCTCATACTGCGCTCTGCCATTGACTTCAGCAGAGGGAGACCGCAATTTCACTGGGTGCATTTACGGATACAGTAAATCTATTGTTACTTAGGCCATGCCCTAGGCAGGATTTTCCATTCCTCCACCTTGAGCTCGCTTGGATGTGGCTCCATGCCCTTCTTCCTGGCAATTTTGGTCACATTACAAAAAAAAAAAAAAAAAAAGAAAAAGAAAAAAAAATTTCCTTTCACCTTTTTGAGAGATTAATCCCAGGAAACCACCAAGCCCCTGCTGTATCTGTAATCCATCTGCGCTGCTTCATATCAACTCCAGAGCAATTAGGCGCCTATTTTGCTGCTGACTGCTGCTTTTCATCCAATTGTCTGTGTCATCTAGTTGTCTCAGTTTGGCTCCGATGCGTTTCCTTCTCTGCTCGTTACCACTGCTCTGACATGTAGAACACAAGTTATTCAAGGCAGGAATTGTCTATTTGTCATACTTCTATGCTTAGGACAAGGGGAAGAAGGCCTCTCACAAGAATGCAAATAAACATTAACATTGAAGGACAAGCACAAAGCAACAGACTAATTCATGTGAAAACTTTATTAAAAAGGAGGACACAGCCCCCCAGAACAACACTGTATGTTATCTCCCAAACTTTTACAAGTTAACAGTCATAATTAAACACAAATACCTACAAAAATGGTGCACATATCCAGAAAAGAAGAACTAATTCTCAAATGGCCATTGTTTCAAATGTGGTTGGATAAAAGTATTTTTCCATGGTGGCTTGCAATGCTCGTCCGCACGTAGGGACCCATTGAAGCTGTGAACAGGCACACTTTGGGTGGTTTTTTATTGTTTTCTGTCATAAGAGCCAGGATGGTTTTTGATCTTATCAGAACCTGGTACTACTTTAGTTCAAAGAGAGAGAGAAGAGCAAATTGTTAGGGCTTGATGTTAATCTGATAATGTTATGCTGGGTAAACAACTTGCACTTTCATATCTCAAATCACTCAAAATGAGGCTTTTTATTATTTTATCACTAGTTTTATTTCAACAGTTAGTAATTAAAAAAACCCAAACAACATAGGTACTACTGCTGTCACAGGAAAAAAAACAGCCTCATTTAACCACCATATACAGATGAGAAAATAAAGGATAAATAGGGCCAAATTTTAAAAGCCTTTTTGTCTACTCATACCTGAAAAATTACCTCCAGTCTAATCTAGGACCAGTTTTAACAGCGCTAACTTTCAGTGCATCAACCACTGCATTAAGGTATGATTGTCATTCAGCTGTGCACTATGTAGTACTAAACACGAAAAGAGGAGGAAAAATACTTAAAACATATCAATTTCTTGACTTCCTTACTGAAGTTTTCCATGCCATGCCATAAAAAGAATTTGAAGCAAAACAGATTTATAAAAGCTATTGTGCGCGAGTCAGTGGCATATATACATGTTAAAAATGGAACAATACAAAAAGTATTCCAGTAGAAAAGGCAATATATAAAATTATATAAAAAGTGTTTTAAAAGTATAAAATTAGGAAATTCTGCATAGAAGTGTTTCACAGGCCCTGCAGCAACACATTATTTGCAGCAATGGCTGTCTCAGCAAATCCTTGCAGTGTAGGCAGAATTTACACTAGATCCTGAAACAAAAAACTCATTGCCTACAGAATTCACTGGTTACGTTTGGAAGGGGATAGGCAAAGAGGGAGAAATCCAGGATATATTTTGGTAGCAGCTCTTTTATCAGCCTACGTTGGGTGTTGCATAGGTAGTAATGGAGTGTTTCTGCTGTCACAGGTTTGTACCACGACTGCCTTTCTGGGAAGCGGATAAAGGAGGGTGCCTGAACATGCTCGAGGACATGGTTCGCGTCCTCATTCAGCCGCTCGTAGGAGCCGATGAAGTCGTACCTGACAGCGCAGGGCTGGCACAGGTTGTAGATGGGCATCCAGTGCTCGTTCATCCTTTCCACGTCCTCGTCCAGCAGGTAGCGGAGAAATTCAGAGAAGGTCACGTCGTCGCCCACTGACTTCGCCCCGTTCTTCCGGTACCGCCTGATGATCTCCACCCCATACTTCATCTGGTACTCCTTGATCTCCCCAAACTTATTCCTGTAGGCTGACAGCAGCCTCTCTGCAGGGTTTCGCACAAAGATGAACTTGTAGTAGTTCTTCAGGCGGTAGTTGATCTCATCTGGCTTCATGTCCCCCAGGAACACCAGGTCGCTCCTGTGGTCCATCTTGAGCTTGACGTTGACGTTCTCCAGTGCCCCGTCCAGCACCTTCAGGATACGCTTCCAGTTGGAGCAGGCCACCTTGGGGACATAGCAGTACAGGAATTGGTACTTGTCGCTGACCAAGAGGTGACGGAGGACTGTACGCCGCTGGCTGGCCGGCAGCTCCCAGATGCTGCGGGGCATGGCCCGCTGCCCACAGACCGAGCGGATGGTGCGGTTGCGGATGTCCCGCAGCACCTCACGGTCGAGGTCACCGGGGGCCTCCTCACCGCCCACCCGCCGGGAGAGCTCGCCCGCCGCCGGGTGCAGCGGGGGTGGCTTCACCTCGGCCAGGATGCCCTTCTCGATCATCAGGAGCAGCCCGCTGGAGGCCAGGATCACGCCGAACATCAGCATGGAGGGCAGCAGCACCGTGCCGCCGGCCCGCAAACGGGACCGGCTGCAGGCCGAGGCGGATGCCCGCCTCGCTTTCCCGGGGAAGGGGGGCCGGGGGAACATGGCCTCGGAGGTGCCGGGCCAACGCCGCCTCAGCCGCCGCGCCGCATGCCGGGGAAGGGGTGCTGGCTGCCGGCTCNCCCCGCCGGCGCCACCGCCCACCTCCCTCCCTCACGGGGCCGCGGAGCGAGGGCGAAGAGGCGGGAGGGGAGGGCGAGGAGGCTGCTGCCGCCTCGCCGAGCGGCCTGGCCCACTCAGGCGGCTCCGTGGGGGAAGGAGAGCCTAGAGCAGCCCGCCGCCGCCTTTCCAGTCAGGGCTGCGGCTCCTGACGCGTTGTTGAATCACTCGAGTCATGCACAGATATTAGGGTGAATAAACACTCCACGCTCTCCTCTCCCCACCATAACCACTAAATTTAAGAAAATAAACCACCTCTGGGCTTGCTCCGCGTTACTGGATGGCTCCGGAGGGTGTTCTCAGCCCAGTGGAGGCTTCCAGACCACTCAGGGATGCGTTTACTGCGCCCAAACTCACCTGCACGCACACTTTCTGCTCCTGTAACAAATACTGAGGTGCGAAGAGATGTTAGGTTTTAAACCTGCGTGGTCTGAGGCTGCACGGTTTGAAGCCCAGTGCTTCCCTGCTTGTATTTAGTCCTGCTGAGTGATCCAGGTTTTAATTAGATGGCTGCAGCCTGCATTTTCCACAATACTTCATTAAGCCAGACTACCATTAGTTAGTAGTTACGGCACGCTTTGTTTAACCCGTTAACATTTTATTGCACAGTTTCAGCATCAAAAGCAGAAGAGAAAGCAATTTAAGTTACCTTGCAAGCTGTCTGCAGCTCCTTGGGCACGGTGCACAGAGGAAAGTCCAGGCCAAGGGCAGCTGTGCCGCCACCTGAAAGCCAAAGAAAAATATTTCTAAACCTCTGTAGGTATTTCCCCCAAGCCTTGTTCTTCAAATTGGCAGATTGACTCGAGATGAAGTTTTCCTTACACCTCCTCCGCCTCAGGCGAACCCTAAAAGTAGCGACAAGCTGTAACCAGAGGCTTGTAATTGGAGCCAGGTAGGCAGCCTGAACAGCAGGTAGCATTAAGCCAGCCATAAGGATGCAGTTTCTAAATACAGCCCTTTCCGGAGCAGAAATCATGTCATACTTATATTGTTCAGCATATTTTTCTTCAATGCGCTTTCAGAGCATACCACAAGGCTTGTGCTTCTTAACTAGTCTTCCAGGGGCTCTGTCAAAAAGCTTTTTTTAACATCAAGAGAAAACAGCTTCCACTTAGTTTTCTTTGATCAAAAGCCAAGAGCATTTTGTCAGCCAAGACAGACAGAGTATTTGTAGTGAACTATGAGAGCCTGAAGGTAGATTATTTTACATTTTACAGTTTTATTTTGATGTAAATATAGCATTAGCTGTAGGAAGATACTGTATATTCTACACTGTGATCAGCAGCACAGCTGTAAATCTGCACAATGTGTAGTGTTACCAGATTTCTGATATGATTTCAAAGGGCAGGTCCAAGGATCTGATCTTGATCTCAATACTAGCATGAACCGAAGCTGTGCCAACATATGTTATCTGTGGCACTGAGACGAGAATCAGACCTACTTGGAAAGCCTGCATCTTAGAGACAAGACTGATTACAGTAAACTCTGGTAAAGGCACTAATACTATTTCCAAAGCAGCCAGGGGAAATTTTTATTTCTTAGAAGGCATGCTAGTCTAGCACTGCTTGCCCTCCTTTGTTTCTATTTACTTATAATATCTATAGATCTAGAGTATTTTTTATATGATAACCGAGGAGTTCTGAATATGTATTCCAGACTGCTAGAAATAGGAGACTGCCCAAGATGTCAGTTCATTTTTCTCCTAGGTATGCAAGAAAACTTTGATTTAAGGACTAGTCTTAATAGCACAGGTTTCTGGTACGATGCAAATTCTCTATAGAAATAACACAGCCAAGAAAATAAAATACAGGGTTGGGGTGCTGTGTTGCTCACTTGCAAGGCTGAACTCCATGTCACTGGAAAAGATTAACTGTGGTTATACCGAATGTGCCTAAGGCTCACTCTGCATGTTAATAAATTGGATCTTCAAAACAGTTAAAAGAAGCCCCACGTTCAGAGTGTGCAGAACTAATGGAATATATTTCAGAGATCCATTTCTTCAGAAAAGATGCATTTAGAAGATAAAATGTCACTGAGAAACCCTAAGTTTAGGCTACTGTAGGTTACCTATAAGCTTGTACTGCAAAGCACAAGTGATGGAATTGAGTAGTTCTTTCTTACAGATTTATAAGGAGGATTTTAAATAATTCACAGCCCTTTCCAAACCCCACCTCTTTACCTTTGTCACTTTATTCCAAATAACTAAAGCCAAATCACCCTCATTTTGGCCAAGTAAATATGTATTCTGGCTCAGCCACAATTGCAGGAACCACTCACGAGATGCACGTGGAAACGGAAGGCCTGGTGATGACTGCATCTGTGAGCTTCTCACTGATCCTAATTAGAAACTGCAAGTTGGGGAAGGAAGGGGCTTGCAGATGTGCTGTTTCATCTAACTGATCTGCCGACATCATGGCACTGGTGCATTCTGGACAAACTTTGATGCTTGTTTCTCTATTGCAGGTAAGTTTTCTGCAGTAGTCATCATCCTAGCCCAGACTAGTGCGTAATGACTAGCCACAGCAAACTGATGTTATCACTGGAGCTTGCCGGAGCACGTAGAGTTAAGAAACTACCTTCAACACTGCCTGAAATAAAGTGTACGTACTCAAATGTAAAATTTAAGAGTCTATTCCTTTGCTTTTTCACATTTAAAAAGAGACAGACACCATAAAATTCCATGTCTCCTGTAACTCAGCGCATGTAGCCCACAGTGCTGTTTGTCTCCCATGCCAGCAGCGCTTGTAACTCTGCACAGAGCAACCTTCTCAATCCACCCCACTGCGAGTGCCTGGGAAAACAAGCAGGCTTTACAGCATGCCCAATGGATTAACCAAACCCAGCTGTCGTTACTATACACGGGTAGATCATGGCCTGCACTTAAACTGCACCTTTGATCCATAGGCATGCTAAAGCCCCTATAAAAGGTGCAGAAGAGACACGCATTCAGCCACCCCAAGTTGCAGTAAATTGCATCCCGTGGCCATACGCAGCACCATGGAACAAGGAAAACCCACTCCATGCCCATGGAGATGCTTTGCCAGATCTCAGAGCGATCCTCATCTACCTTGGGGGGTAGCAGCAGCCTCTTCCCCACAATTACCTCTTTCCTAAGGATACAAAATAGGATTTTTATAGTTCACAGCACTTTTCAGGTTGCTTTCAAACCCCACCATTTACTTTTGTCTTAAGAGCATGGGGTTGGCAAGCTTGGATGCCTCATCCAAGCTTCTCATTGCAATTCGTGGCAAGACAGCTCTTGCCAGCCTGGCAAAGACCATTCCTGAGAGCAGGAACAGAAAACCTCAGTCCGTCATGTGTCCAGCCCACGTCCCAGGCCCAGCCCAAGGGGTCAGGAGCACGTTCCCTGTCACCGCAACAGCAGCAGACCTCCACCCCAGGTAACCACCAACTGCTGTTGAATAATTCTCTAGGGGTTTTCCTTGCTGCCAACTCACAGGAGCAGAAAAGCAACATTATAATGCATTGTTATTATACACATTATATGATCTGCGTTATATTGAGCTGGTCTCCCAGCATCATTTATGAGGAGCACACTCAGCTTTAAAGCGACTGTAGAATTCAGCCCTGCCTATCAGGACCAGCGGTCTAGAAGAAAGCGCCAGTTCCTGTAGGGGATGGAGAGAAAGACTGAAGGACATCTGTGACCCTCCAGAGGTTGGACATCGATTGTGACCACAAGAACTGCCACATGCCATACCAAGGCCCTGCTGGTCATTCGGGTAAGATCCAATATTTATTTTGGTCTGAGAAACTGCAATAACTAAGAATGCATGACACCCTGCAAAAAGCTTAGCGGAAAAAAAAAAAAGGTTTCTTTAAAGAACAACTGTTTGAGCCGATGCCAACTTTCCAAACAAGCACAACGCAGTGTGACAGGACAGTGACAAATAAATGTGGACAAAATGGGACCTCTTGGACCGATATGAGCAGATCCAGATCAAAAAGTAAAACAAGCAAAGCTTGAAGAAGAGGAGATCTAATGTTGTGCCTGTGTGTCCACAGATTATTCAGTAATTTGGTATAATAAAGCTTCTTAAAGAAGTGGATAAGTGTAGTGAGCTGGTTGTGAAATGGCTTCTATGTAAAGCAGAGTTTCTTATCTCTAGGAAAAAAGTCTGTTTTAAAACAAGTCAAATGTGCTGGCTGAATATGCTAAATAATTCAGAGAAGATTGTTATGATAGGCTAGGTCTATCTTGCTCATAACAGAAATCACTATTTTCAAGGAAAATGTAGTGCTGAAGGATCTGCTTAGCTTGCAACTGCAAATTAATTGATATGCAGCTGGCTGAACATGTGAAGACCTTAGCACTGAGTTTAATACCATTTTTCCCTGCTCTGTTGTACATCACTATACAATTGCCTCAGAACTGAGCCTTTTCAGAAGTTCTGGTTCCTCTCTGCAAGGAAAACACTACCACACATGGTCAGAAGTTGTAGCAGCTCGTCCCACCTTGGCTTTGCCAGCTTCCCAGCGCAGGGTGGGATGCTGATGCCTGGAGGGAGGAAGGGAGCACTTCGGGGTCCCTGGGATCGCAAGGACAGTAGGTTTGTGGAGCAGGATGCTGCAAGGCTGTACGTTCTCCCCCGGGTCTACGTGCACTATACAGGAGCCAGCGCTGGAACCTGCTCCAGCTGGGCAGGAGGTCAGAGGAAGTACAGAAATATCGCAGGGGCTGGCGTTTTGGTAACGGTGGCTCTGAGTCAGAGCTTTCCTGGCACTGGCCGTGGGCAGCTGCTCCCAGGTCTTCCTAAGAAGAGCAGTCAATGTGCAGAAGCCCTTCCCAGGCTGAGCACGTAAAATTTTAAGTCAGTAGAAACCAAAGCTCCCTTTTTCTACCCTTCATCCTCCACTAGTCAATCTCAAATCCCTCCCGACCCTTCCAAGACGAGGACTATCTCTACCTACCAGTTTTGCACACATCGGGCACTACTAACGTCAGCAGCCAGCTGTGGCTTCATCATCAGTTTTTAGAATGAACACAAATCCTGCGCAGCTATGACCTTGTGTTGCCAGAGGGTCTCTCAAAGCCTCTGAACTCGTTCTAGGTATATCTGCTCCTCTTTACAACAAGCAGTTGCCTGAGGCTCCCAGACAGCTCTTGTGAGGCTGTAATGAAGTTCAAAGTCCCGCAGGTCCTTTCCAGCAATTGCCACTGGCCTCATTACCCGCAGCAGCCAGCCTCACACGCCTAAATAACAGGGAAAGTTCGGACTCAGTGCAGCGGTCTGCATGAGCGGTAGCACTAAGCAACTTGCCACACGTGGCAAGGATGCTGCAGTGGCAGGACTGATCCATGGAAATGGAAATTGCTGCAAGGGCTTATGCTTTGCCACATCCTCAATAGATGACTTTTTTGGATTAGAGATCCCCTATAAACATGCTAGACAGGACGTTATTTCCAGTGGGGAAAAAAAATGTCAGAAGGGTTGGCCATCTTGTGAAAATACATGGTTCTCACTGATGCAGGGCTGATAGATGGTTAGAAGTACTCCTTCATTACATGTTTTCCTCCCAAAACTCAGTTGAAAGGCAGAAATATTTGTTAAGGAAAGGCAATGCTACACGGCACCTAATAATGCTTTTCTGGGTCTGATGTCTCTGAGCAGAAAGAAATTGCTTACGTTCCTTCATAAAGCAAAATCAAACCCAAATGTCAGGGGACGAATTAGCAATTTTTTCCCTGGGTGAAAGAGCAAAATGGAGGTAGTCAATACCCAGGATGCTTCACCATGCCCAGGGTGGCTTGTGAGCATGACCTCCCCAACGCAGCAAGCTTTTGGTACTTGCTGCTTGAATATGACTAATGTTTTTGTGATCCGCCTAATTTCACAGGAAGCAGAGCAAGGAATAAATCTGCTCCGACACCTCCAAAACCTGCGGCATCTTGTCTCTGATACCAGAAATTCTAATCACAAGGTAAGAGAAACGGTGTGCGGAAAGGGACCGATAGCTACCTGTTTGACCTCAGCCGTTTTCATTTGCAATGTCCTTTTGCGCATCGGGAGCAAGGAACAGCCTGCAGACTAGATGCTTTGCCCCAGGAAATTTGTTTGAGAGGGAGGTTGGACGGTGGTAGTGATGGGTGCTGGAAGATGAGAAATGATAGGTGTAAGTTAAAAAGAAGAGAGGTTCAAGCTGGAATTAAGGAGGAACTTGTTCTTGAGAGGACAGTCAAGCATTGGAGAAGGTTGGCTGGAGGAATTGTGCCATCCGCATGGAGTCCAGGCTGGCAGACTCCAAAATAACGAGCGTTGCCTTGACAGAGCATCATGCCACAAGAGTCGTTCAACCATTCTCTCACAACTGCCCATCACCCCAACCAAGCCTTCAAAGATGAGCAATTACCTGGTCGAGAAAAGCGTGGCCTTCTGGATGGCTGGGGCAAATGATGCCCAAGCACAACAGGATGCACGCTGCCCCATTCAGCTGGTGTAAAAGAAAAGGGAAAACAAATGAGCCCCCAAGCCCACCTATTTCACTGAGACTTATTTCTTAATGCTGTTAACATCCCATGAGCGTTGCCTGGGTCAGCTCTGCTGATGGGCAGGAGATGGTGCAAGCTGGACTGGACTCGATGGGCACACCTCAAATTGCCACAAAACAGTTGGGCAGTCCTCGCTGGAGTGATGGATGCTGATTAACAGCATCGTTCAGGTCTCTAGGTTCTTGGCAGACAGAGGTTTTCTCCTTGCAAACGTATCAACATAAAAGTGGTTTGGGATTTGAGAGTTCAAGAGTAGAAAATTAAGGAGGTAACTCAGGAGCTGGGTAGCAGGAAACAGAAAAGAGAAAGCTTCATCTCCTGAAAAATGAATTGTTACAGAACATGCGCTGTTTTAATTAGACAAAGTAACAGAAGTGACTTGAGCAAGAACTCCAGGCTTCCATCTG
Organism: Chauna torquata; assembly: GCA_013399475.1. Taxonomy (NCBI): domain Eukaryota; kingdom Metazoa; phylum Chordata; class Aves; order Anseriformes; family Anhimidae; genus Chauna; species Chauna torquata. The sequence continues at coordinate 197,453 of VXAL01001170.1, read as the reverse complement.
TCCCAACTGGATCAATTTAAAAGAAACCTCAAGAGTAACAAAATAGATAAGTAAATCTGCCTCCTCTTGCTTCCTTACCATGGAGAAATGAGCCTTTCTGCAGAAAAGCATCTTCCCCCATCTATAAATAATCAACATGGCACATTTTTTCCCCAGATTTTGTCAAAAAATAACTAGGAATCTAACACAGGTGTTGGAATTCTCATACTAGAAGATTGAGGACTGGGGTTTTGACCCTTTGACAAAGAAATCCTTTTTCCCCCGGGTTTATTAGATTATAACGGTACCTTCCACGCTGCAGTGGTCCGTCCCAGGGGCTGTGCCTGCCCCATGCAAGACGTCCCCAGCGGAGGCAGCTCCCAGCACTGCGGCCCTACTCCGCCCCACATCTTGCTTTGGGACGCAGTAATCCTCCACGCCACACTCACTGTGACCTTAAGGCAGTGCAGAAGTGGCTTGATCTCCAGCCAGGCCCACAGTCACCCTCCTTAGATCACAAGTTCAGATGAAAACCCTTGCAAAGGAGGAAATCTAAGTTGCAAGCAAACTTTCTCAAATACCAGAAAAAAATTCAAAGTCAGCAGTATCTCTTCTTGTTGCTGGATGAAGACTCTAAAAATGGGGGTTGGCATTGCAGGCAAGCCCTGCTGCTTTCCCCGATCCGTGTTTCCAGACCCACACGCTTGTGGGGTTGCTGGCACCAGGTATTCAAGCAGCTCCCGACTTTCCCGCTGCCTTTAGGAAATCCATTCACAGCAGGTGTTTCGGCTTTCATCTCACAGGGAGGCGAGAACAAAACCCAACCGTGCTCATTTGTGTGCACGACAGCAGCTAAGATGGTAAAAGAAATGGCACTAACGTGCCATATAATTCCCTTTTTATAGACTGTAATTATACAGCGTGGTATTAACTCAACCCTACTTATTTGCTGCACTCCAGCTCCGGTACAGACAGGGAGGATTTTGGAGCTGCAGTTGGAAAAGAAGAAACGTCCCCACCACCCCATCCCAGCCTGGAACAGAGGGAAAGCATTTAGTTGTGAAATCACCCTCAATTTTGAGCAATTTAGAGTTTTGCCCCTTCGAGAAATTAAAATTCTTGGCCCCGTGGGTAGCAGGGGACAGCTGGTGCACACACACACCCAGCACTCTGTGTCTCAGTCACTGGGTTCAGACACTGCAAAAAAGATGCTCAGTGCTTTGGAAAGACGAGCTGCCATAGGCAGCTTTTTCAAACTCCATGCATGAAAAAGAAGGAAAGAAGGAAAGAAAAAAGGGAGGAAAAAAGGAAAGAAAAAAGGGAGGAAAGAAGGAAAGAAAAAAGGGAGGAAAGAAGGAAAGAAAAAAGGGAGGAAAGAAGGAAAGAAAAAAGGGAGGAAAGAAGGAAAGAAAAAAGGGAGGAAAGAAGGAAAGAAAAAAATCAGTGTGTTCACAGCACAGGAGAAAACCCAGACAGCCTGAATCATGGCACTGAGGAATATGGAGAATTCACCTTTTGGAGAGGAAAGGAGAAAGGGTTTCTTACCCACTCTTCCCATCGCACTTGATGGTTTTGAAATCGTGATGTCTCCAGCGCAGGAAGCGGGAATGCTGTGGGAACAGTCCCAAACCACTTCCCAAGGGGAAATTCCACTAGGTTTTCCATAACCATCTCATTCATCAAGCACTAAATACGGCCAGGCACTACCATTACTGCTGAGCACATTGTACGGTGAACCACATGGGAGCAGAGAAAACTCGGAGCAACGAAGAAAACTGCTTCTAACAACCCGGACGGTGTTTAAGGTGCTTCCACAGGGGCTGATTTCTTTTGCACTTTGCTGTGCAGTCTATGCAGACAAGCACAGCGTTATCTGCAATGAGGTGTGTGACACGCATCTCTAAGAGGCAGAATTAATTTTAGGCAAGTCAGCTGGTACCCAGGTAACACCTATGCACATCGCCCTGCCACTCCTGGCTTGTTATCAAGTACCATACGCAGCTACTTCCCCTGTAGGGTAAACGCAAACCAACAAGCTAAAAGCAAAAACCTCCCTCCCCGCTTCCCTTGCACAAATGACAAAGTTTGCTGATGTAGGCACCAGCTGCTGCTGAAACCAGGTTCTCCTGACCCTGTTTTGCCCAATATGCTTTCAAAAATACCTTTTTCCATTAGCACAGTTTGTCTGTTTTCTAATACCCATATTCCAGTGCCCTGACCACGTTGGAGTGGAAAATATTCATTGAGATGCTGGCTTGGTTCAGCATTGCTAAATAGATTTGCTTTTAAGAATTACTGGGCAGCCGAGCCCACTCCAACTGCAGCTTGTTTCTACAGAACACTCCGGAGAGGTTTACAGAGACATAAAAATTAAATACAAAGCCACAGAATAAATGGTGCTTCCATGCAGCATATTGTGTAAATCCAGTTTAAATTGTTTCCTTTATTAAATATCCTTTCCACTTAAAAATGGATTAGCTGCTCTCACTAGAGGCTCCGACGGAAAAGCCATCTCATCCCTATAGCAACAAGTGACACAAATGCTTCCACGGCAGTTACTGGGCTTTGCATTATCCAGCACACCGCCGCGGCGTTTCCTGTTATTAACTACCTCCGTCAGCATAGAGCAGTACTGTGAATTTGCCTTGTGCTGGGGGCTCCTTTGCAAAGACTGGCAGTCACGCACACAATCCTGTCCCGTGCCGAACGTATGGATAGCGCACGTACGCATTTTCCAGCAAGGAAGGAAAAATGACTTTCAGGTGGGTCGGTGGGTGATGTCTACTCTAAAGTCTCCTCCAGAAGAGCGCAGAGCACTCAACCTACAGTTTAGACTGGCGGTCGGAAGAACAAGAATCATTGAGACTGCGTGCGTACCCTCAACCCATCATTTAAACACTCTGATGCCATTACAGGGAGAATTAACTTAAAAAGGGACCGATTTAGCTGAATTTCTGGGGCTGATAGGAGACTGGAGCAACGTGGTTCCAGCCGGTCCCCACCACGCAGACTCCTTTCCCCGGGGCCGGATGGGACGCGTTACCCGTTACCTTTCTGCTGATGTCTTACCGCAGGAGGCAGCCTCCAGCAACACACACCGTGGTATTTCTGGAAAAATGGCGCTGCTTGGGGTGACCTCCAGCTTCGTGCGGCTGCAGCAAGGAAAGGCTTCAGCCTCCACTCCCGACACAGTGTCGCAGCAGGGACAAACATTACAAGCTTAACTTTGTTTTTATTCAGCTCCTGTACTGCTCATTGATCAGCAGCTGTTGTCACGGGACTGGGCCGGGCAAGTGACTGAGCGCTCCATCACCCTAACACGACAGCCAAAATTGTTGCCGTCTCTTGGCTGGGATGAGTTTTGGCACCGTTACAGCCGATTACAGTCAGTGGCGTTAAAGCGGCAGTTAAACGTAACCAGGTCGTGGCTTTTGCTCCGGGTCGGAAGATGCTTCAGCAACCAGAGCAGGCTCTGAAAGCTGCTTTGGGTTTGCTTGACTGGGAGCCGGGAGGAGGAACGCGACGAAGCCCATGGGGAAGCAACCGCAGAAGCAGGTGCCAGGAGCCCAGCCAGTGTCTTCCCTGGCAAGGGAGCTGCTCCAAAATACAGCATCAAGCCACAGAGTGAGCAGATGCACCCGCACCCCGAGGCTGCAGGAAGCCGCGCCAGCAATGTGGACAACGGTCTCGTTTCCTCTGAACAGATTTGATTCCCCAGCCTCTGGATGGGCTTTTTAATGCCTCTTGCCCCTCCAGCGTGCTTATCCCAGTGCCAAACATCACCCGAAGCCTCCGCAGATGGCTGCAGCCCCGAGTGCCACCTTCACCCTGCCATCCCCAGCAGGCTGCTCGTGCCCTGCACCTCCAGACATCACGCGCGGAAGCTGGGGAAAATACGAACCTGCCAGCAGGCCCTACCCATTACCTGTCTAAGAGCACAAGAGCCTGAGTTTGTTCAACGCTGGCTCCAGAAGAGCTGGGTGCCCTCAGAGCAGCTCCCTTGGGTAGCCAATTTCAACAGTAAATCCAGTTTTCTTTGACATTAATCCCAACTTTTCAGCTCGGCGTGCACGAAGAGCTAGGACAGAAAAACTTTCTCTACTTTAATTTTCTTTTAAATTGACCCCTAAGAGAAATTGTCACTGCCTGGCGAAGTGCACGAGCTGGCGAGAGGTGAGGGACATGCACAGAGCACGTTTCTGGCCGCCACGTCACTGATGCCTCGAGGTTTCAGCACTGGCCTCCTACTTGCATTAAACAAAACTTCAAAGTTTGAAATGGGTTCCTCAGCAAAAATCCAGAGTCAGGAATATTATGTCCACTCACCCCACACTGGCTTGCAAATTTAAGTGTCACAGGATGAGCTCCTTACTCCTCACGGGAAGATAATTCACAGCTTACTGCACTTCGTTATCAAGAAGGTTTCCTTTTCAGCCGGAGTTCTCTCATTTTTATCCACTTCTCCAGGTTTGCGCCAAACCTGCCCGCAGCTCCCCATGAGGTGCGGTGCAGTAACAGGGCTCCTCATTAAATGTGACGGACACAGAAAGCAAAAAAACAAAGATCCCCTGGCAAAACCCCCTAATCCCACTAAGAAGTCAGACCAGGAACTTCATGAAAATGGGCTAATGAGGCTGGCAGGGCTGCAAGGGGACACATTAAAGCAGCTTGGGAGTGGTGGTCCCACCTCTGTGCACCCATGCCCTGCTCCCACCAACAGGGCAATCTCAAAATCTCCTGTTCGAGGCAACCTGGGAACAAAAGATGGTGCAAAACCCGGTTCTGCTGCTGCACTGCTCCCTGTGTTTTGAAGCATGCTGTTGCTGTGCCCAGCCCATCTGCACTCCTGCCACAAACCATGCTCACCACTCACTCCCCTCCCTGTAATTAGGAGCTAATTCAGTGTCGGTAACAGCCATCACTTTTTCATCCTGCTCATTTTGTTCCCAGAACTCATTCTCCCCCTCCCCAGGCGTGCAAGGGTCCAACTCTAATTAATACATGGTATTATTTATAGAAATAGCCCATTCCAAGGGCCAGCCACCCAGCCAAGAACTAAATCACATCTCCTCCCCACTGCTCCGTACCCAGAGCTCTGCGGATGCTCAGCACAGCCTCATCTCAGAGGGCACCAAACCCTTACCAAGATTGCCACGGTTTTGGGTTGAGCAGCTTTGGCAGCAGCTTTTTGCCAGCGTTTTGCTTGCAGAGCTGCTTCCCAATACTGCCTGGGCAGAATCGTTTCCTGCCCCTGCGGAGCAGCCTGCAATGGGACCTTGCCTGCCTGTGCTGAGCATCCCCAGCGCGAGCACAGCCCCACCACCAAGGCACCACCAGGAGAAGGGCCGCAGTGCCAGGAAGTGCCAAACACCATCTCAGCAGGGAGGACAAAAACCCACGGGAGCCTAAGAGAAGCCTCTCCTGGAAACTGGAGGGCAGCTAGAAATCGTTAAGCTAATGCTGCAGAAAGCAGGTAAGGTGGTCGAAACACAAAGTTAGCCAGAGCTGAGGGAGCAAAGCTGGGTCAGACAGGTTCCCAAATATCACAGGCAGCTCTACTGTTGTTTTATTGCTATGAGACAGAGGGAATCCCCTGTGAGGTCCCTCAGGGAGGCCAACTCCCCCACTTCACCCAGCCCCAGGGAGGAAACCTTGAAAAAGCCTTTCTGGTAGCTGAGCAGTAGCGCAGAGCCTGAGATAGCTCTGGAGATGCAGCTCTGGAGAAGCAGCCACCAGGGATTGTGTGGGGAACAGCCGAGCCGCTCTCCAAGGACCATGTCAGCTGTTCCCACCAAGGATGAGTGTGCAAGAGCTGTTGCCACCCTTTCGCACAAGCCAGGAGCTTCGGCCTTGCACCCCAGGACCTGCTGCTTGCCGTGAGCGCCCTGAGCCCAGCATCTTCAGACTGCACTCACCTGTGTTCAAATGCACGGACGTTTTCCACCAGATCCCACGCCTCAGAGAGGTGCTGACCCCATTGCATGATTTCAGACAAGTTATCTTGTTCCCCTCAGAGTTTACTCCTACTTGGGTTCCTCCTCGCCTTCTGGGGATGTCCATAGAGACCGCACAGCTTGTCGGACTCATCCTCAGCATGCATATGGTGCTTGGTGCCATGGGGCTGGGATGCTCCTGTGCTGGCAAAAGCTGATGGCGATGCCACCAAGCATCTAGAGATGACACTCCATGTGAAACGCTTTTCCCAAAACATCTCAAAACGCTCCTTTCCAGTGTTTCTAAAGCACAGGCTGATACACCAAGCCTTATGGAGACAACCTTTGCCAATAATACCTTCCCTCTCTGAAAGGTAGAGGCTTAACTATTCCTACAACAGCAGCTGTCGAGCAGATTGGAAAAAAATAAAAATAAAAAAAATTCATCCTCCCAGCTGATCTTCATTGCACTCACTCCATTTGCACTGGATGCCTCTTCAGTCATTCATCTCAGGGCTGCATCCTAGCAAGGACAGGGACGCCTTCCTCCAGAGACAGCATTGTGATAGCTCGCCCCAAGGACCGAAGCACCGAAATTTGCTCTCACATTCGCACCCTCCAAGCACTTTAACTCCTGAACCCCGCAGGGACCCTTATGAAAAGCTCAGGCAAGGAAGAGAAGAACAGCGTTGCACTGATTTGTTTTCTAAATCAATACGATTTTCCAAATTTATTTTTTAAGAATTACTTCTAATATATCTTTCTCACAGAAGGAGGGTGTAGGGAATGTTCTCATTCCATCTGTAAACACTGAAATACAGATCTGGGAAACCAGGGAAGAGACACAAAAAAAGTGCATTTTACAAAATTATCAACTAAAATATATTTTACATGTATTACGTTTCAATTTAAATTCTACCGGCTGCATTTTCAGTTTCAAAAAATATTTCCATATCTAATAGATTAAAAAAGCATGAAATATTTTCATTATGGATAAGTCATTTCAATTCATTTACATGCTGTTTGCACAACAGCATAAGCAACCACGTGAATCTCAAACAATGTTCTTGGCCTGAAGCAGATTCTAACATGAGAAGAGTCAGGATTTGTCCTCTCTGGACACGGACCAGAGCCCGTTCCAAACCCAGGGCGATCGCAATTTCTCTTTTACCTGGAGAGGAGCCAGGACAAAGGTGGGAGCAGGGCGGGAGAGGGGTCAGACGAAGGAATTTCAGTAAGTTACTGTGGTTTCCAAGGCTGGGTTTCAAACCCTTCCCTGACTGTGCAGCAATGCTCAGGGTTGGCCGGGCAGGGGGGTCTTGGAGCATCCTGCATCCGATGGTGACGGTGCTAGAGGAAGGCGGCCGCAGGCAGCTCGCCCACCTCAGGCCGGGTGTCAGCGGAGTCCCTACCAAGCATGTGCGTTCAGGGCTTCCCATGGTCTTCCACGTGTGCCCGCAGCCCCAGGGCGCAGCTGCTCCATTCCCACACGTGCTGGGCAGCCACGATCCCCTCTATCGTGATGGGCAGGAGCAGCTCCGCTTCTCCAGCATCCTCCCTCCCAGCAGCATCAGAGACCACTTTCTCCGATACTTCCTTGCTCCCCCCATGGCATTTTCGTTCACCCAAAAGCGCTCCCAGCTCCTGTCCCAATAATGCACTGCTGCATGGGCAGCCCAGCTGCATCATTCCAAGAGACCACCAGTGCCCAAGCTAATTGTTAAGGAGAAATCTGAGCAATTACTTTGACACTAACAGTATCTTGAGGTATCAATGAGATAAGATGCTTCACCCCCGAATTCCTGCCTATGCACCTAGGGCCAAGTGCCCTAGAGCTGGGTGTCTTCCCCCGGGCAAGAACAACAGGGCTTTTCCAGCACCTTCTGCAACACTGAGCAGGAATTGTCCACCAACAGCAGGGACATGCGTGCCCTGCTGTCCCACTGTGGTGGGTGCCAGTTCTCATCATCTCCGTTTACATCATCTTCTAGACACGTTCCCCTCTTTGGTATGTAGAGCAAATCTCTGGAGATCTCCTGCGTTAACAAGCTATTTCCATGTAACGGATTCAATGCCATGGGGTTTTCTTTCCAGGCCAGGCAGGCGTGCAGCCGTCAGAGCAAGCCAACGCTGTTCCCACCACGCCAGCAGGCAGTGCAGGTAGTGCCACTTCCACCGACAGGACAGCATTAAAGCAGTTTCAATACTTCCACCATTTCACATGAGTTCAGAAGCCCCAAAAAAGCAGAAAAATACAGATCTCTAGTTCAAATGAGCGACTCCAGCCAGCAGGTGCGTGGGCCGATGCGCCGTTGCTTCTCATGCTTTACATTAGTGCAATCTAGACATGGATTCCCAGCTTGGTGTGGCTGACTCAACGGACTCTGTTACACTGTCCTTTGGTTTGCTTTAGAATCAACTCCAACGGCTTGCATTGAGATAAACTAAAGTCTATCTAAGATCTATACACGTAAGGCAAGAGGCAAAAAATATCTGCAGGGCTTGGGTCACATTTGTCAATGCAAACCCTTCCCAATACTCAGTTCCTTTCAGGAGCCACAAAGCCACTTTGTTGTCATCCTCGGATGACAAGATGAGTTTGGAGATGAGGGGAAGCTGCAAGGCAGCGCTGAGACAGCTCTGTTGGTGGCTTCAATGGGACACCCAGTGTCACAACAGTGACGTAAAGGGGGGCAAAAATAAAAATTAAAATTAAAAAAAAAAAATCAAGAAAAAGTGTTTGTCATTTCTCCCCCCTAAGCATCTAGCTTCCTCACACTGAAGACATGGGGTTAAAAGATGTTACAAGAAAAACAAACTGGGAAGAAAGAGTAAACCCACTTCTATAGCTATGGCCCTCTACGCCATAAGAGCAAGAGCAGAACTCAAGAGAAAAGAAAACATGGTTTTCACCAACGGAGCCCACTTTTGTGTGCTCCCAGCTTTAGAGCAATGCATGCCTGCTGGCAGTGTGCCTTATGGGCCACGCGATCCTTCAGGTGCGGGCATCTAAGACAGACGCACAGCTCTCTGCAACGCCACGCTGGGATGTATATCCTGCCAGCTCCCTCTGCCTCTGAGCTGGACCAGGTTTCCTAGCCTGGCTGCCAAGCCCCAGTCCAGGCGGTGAATTGCAGAACAGCTCTTAAGAAAGCGAGGGGAAGAGAANNNGGGGGGGGGGTGGTGGAAAAAAGGAGGCTACCTCTTCCCCCCACCCCCATGGAGCAAAACCTATTCAAGCACGACACGAGGCCACTCTGCATCCAGGTAGCTTCAAAAGCAACTGTTGTATTTCAGAGGAGCTCTTGCTCACCAGGAATCTTCCCTCTTTGCTGTAGGACAGAGGAGACTCCTGTGCTCTGCCAAGGAACCGGTCTCAGTCCTCCCACTTCACATCAGGGCATGAAAACCACAGAACTATCACAGCTTGACTCGTACAATGCACCACAGCATCCCTCCTGCATCTTCCCACCATTCCCACCAACGATGGCTCTGGATTCAGCTTACTGGCTTTTATCCCCTACAAACCCCTCCCAATATATGCATCTCTAGATACGTATATAGATATAGATTTACATATGCAAGTACCTATATCTATATACATATATTTATTTTATACGTATATATTTTCATTTATGCTTTTAACGAAGTGCTGTGCTTTCAACTGCTGCCTTCCTCTACAGGGATCTGCTCCTGCGCACACTGTTCAGTCCGAGGAAAGAGCACTGGGTGCTCTCGTCTGCAAGCAGCACAAGGTAAGTCGTCGAGAGTGCACAGATGTCCCAGACCGCTGGCCTGCCGTCGGCTCTCCGGTGCTGCTCACCCTCACCGCGGTCCAACTGCAGAGCAGCGCTACTGCGGGTTCTTCAAGATGCGCCCGTGCCTGAAATCGTAGACGTGACGACAGAGGAAAACCAGCTCAGGGTCAGTGTCCTCGGGCACCTTGCGGTGCAGAGGCGTGGAGTACTCTTCCGAGGGAGGAACCATAATGGTTTTCCTGCCAGGGATCCCTTCGACTCGACGCTTTGCCAAGGCACAAAATCTGCAAATAATTACATTGGAAGAGTTAGTGTGGACTCATTTCATCTTTCACCACACAATTTTCACTGTTTGTGTTGGTCACCAGAAGCCACAAGTGTGGCTGCCCAAGGATAAGGAACACAAGGGGAAGGGAGCGTGTAGGAGACTTAACCTTTGCTCAACAGGAGGACGCAGCTTTTGCTTTTGACCCCACGCCAAACCGTACAAAGCAGCACATTGGTTTTGTTTTCTATACTGGCAGATTCCATACAGTATTAAAGATGATTGCATTTAATCCACCTTGCCTTTACTACTTTTGCCTTGTTTTTGTTAATTAGCCCCAGAAAAGTCTTGTATATCAGGCCGTTGCTTAGATGGACACAATGGGAGTGGGTATGACGACAGCAGGGTCAGGCTGCATTTCAAGCTAACTGCTACAGGGGAATACATACCACCTGCTACATCATTTTAGAGCCACCCGCACCTCCCTGAATAACTGACAAAAGGCATTCTCTCTAGAAGAAAACATTTGTTTAGCTGAGCTGCACTCCAGCATTTTGCTTCATAGGCATCTGTGCAAAGTCAGGTGCTGACCTAAAACAGCAAAGAACAAGCTAGTCCAAGCTGCAAGCCAGGTGGGTACCCTGGAGCCAGGGCAAGAAGAGTTTGCTAAGTCCTCCAGAGAAGTTCCTGTCTTTTATATTTGCAAGAGCTCCAGCAAGACAGCAGCAACCACTGCAACACTCCCAGCTGGCAGTGTGCGAGCAGCCACTCTTTAAAAGCTATTCTCAAAGCAGGTGAGCAGAGCCTGGCACTGCTGACTAGGCAGCCACTGCCATGTCACGCTTGGATACGCTTGCGGCCAAAAGCTCTTGCTCTGCGGCAGCTGTGCTTCTTCAGCAACAAAAGTGATCTTCTCACATGACTATGTCGCTGCAATGCAGCTTAAGGGTCAAACCCAGAAATTTTGCCCACCCAAGGCAGCATCAGGACAAGGTCCACTCCTTGCTGTTGGAGCAAGACCTTGCAGCACATACTGGCTTCAGGTCCCAGCAATCACATGCTGTGCACCTACAGGGATGATCCTGCAGGAGCTGGAATCAAAGTCAGGTTTCAGACAAGCTCCTGAGACAACCTCTAACAAAAAAGGACATGATTTTTGTAAGCACTCAAGCCAGTCCAGACTCACACCAAACAGTGGGCACATGCATATTTCTTATGCGTGCATGTTTCAAATACCAACTATCCTGTCTGCATCCAGGCTAAAAAAGCTGGTTGCAGCACGGCAAGTCAAGTAGCTTGGCTCTCCTCAGGGATAAACCTATTGAGTCTTTTGCACCAAGTAAGAGCAACAGGAAAGCAACAGCTTCATGTCATTAACTGCACTAACACTTCTAGGATTCATAAACCAGAGCAAGAAAAATCCCTGTTCTAGGTGCTCAGCTGTTTCCATCCAGGACACATTAATAACCCTTTTGCAGGAACCTATGGTACAGACAGGCCTGCTGATTTTGCTGCCTACATTAGTAAATCCTTTGGAAAAACTGACCAAGGACAAAAGCCATCTCAGAGTTGATCAGAGCTAGCTCAAGCAGCCCACAACTCCTAAATCACTAAGAGATGCTTCTCAGCTGCTGAAAACCTTTATTTCCATGCAGGCAAAGGATGAACTCAGGATGCCTTCAGGGAACTTCTCTCAGAGGTGACCTTACCCACAACAGCACAAAAAAATTCCTGCCAACAGCTATTCCAGAGGACTGGATTGTTAGAAAGGAAATGAGCTGTTTGAATCCAAAGCCTAGGTTAGTTTTTAGAGTTTTCAAGAGAAAGAACAACATTTAATTTAAAACGAGTTTGGAAAAGAGTTTGTTTTTAGAAATTCAAATAGTGGAGCCTTAAGCTAGGAGCAGGAGGACAAAGAAGAGAGCAGCAGGTCTTAAACATCCCCTCCGTGGTACAACTACAAAGTCAACACGATACAGCCAGCAAAACTGAAGACACTTCAAGCACTATTTTGTGCTATGGACTTGTGTCTGTTCAATCCCTGTTTTCATTCTGCCCCGTACATCCATGCGACCAAGGATGGCAGTCTTGAATAGGATGCTCTGAAATGCTTACTTGGCAAGCTTCAATTCAGTCAGCAAACGTTTAACTCTAAGTGCTTTAGTCACTACTCCAAGTGATCCCGTTGCCGAAACACCCAAATCTGCAAGCACACATACTAGGATCCAGTAACAACACTGACAAAAGCATATCAGCAGGCATTTTAGCTAACTATGACATCTGCGTACCATAGCATATAAGATGATTTTCAGCCTTGTTCAGTTTTAATTTACCACTGACTTAGGTCCAGCATTATTGGTTTTCCTGCACTGTCCTCCACTGATGTCTGCATGCTGTGGTACCGAGATCACACAAGTACAAACATCTGTAAGCCCCTTAAAGCATATATTATACACAAAACAACACGGTACATAACAAGTCTAGCATGGAAGAAGCACTCCTCGATCACAGTACCAAACTTGTACGTAGAGTGAGTGTAATTCATCCAGCTCCACCTAGACCAAAGCCTGTAGGGCAGGGAAGGTTCTGCTGGATGATGGCTGGAAATGGAAAGAGTGACAAGAGCTGGAGACAGACACTGGCCTCAGGAACAGCAGCAAGTTAAGAGCACCACCTACCTGCAGTACTCTGCAAAGGTCAGCACGTAGCACTTCTCCTCTATGCAGGCAACACTGTTTTCGTCCTGATGCCGGGATGCAAAGATCTCATTCTGCAAGAGAAGGAAGGAAGGAGGTCACGCAGCCAGCCAGGAGCCCCAGGGAGGCAGAGCTAACTCCACACCTTTACCCATCACCTCAAAGGGAAGGCTATCAAAGCATGCTCATAGCAGATGCTCTTTAGAGCCAGGACTCCAAAAAAAGCCACACTTTCCAGGTGTCTTGTGACCTATTTATAGTGAGCACCAGAATTTTATCCAGCAACACGTGAGGAAAGCATTAGATGTTCTTCCATCATTTAACACCCCCCAACACACTCTGTGAGGCCAAGTGTCCAAATCCCACACATACTGCTAGAGTTAGAAAAGCACTTCAGCAGCAAGGCCGCTACCAGCCACACCACTCGGCCTCCTCTTTCCTCCTGGGGTGACAGGCAGCTTGTGGCCACCACTGAGATGTGTCCCAGGAGGTGAGTTTTTGCAGTGCTGCACTGGAAAAAATAAAAGCAGCTATTGTGACACCTGGGGATAACAGTAAGAAGGAGGGAAGGCCGAGTTCATCAGGGGAGGTCCTGCAGAGACTCAGGAAAACAAGGAAGAGAAGAATCCCTGCCAGAGGTGCTTCTGCTCCAGCTCATCCTAAACCTGACTTTGTACAGAGTCCACACGGAAGGAGCCTTCAGACCACATCCAGAAAACCCAGTGAGCAATGCTTCTGCAGGCAGGAGGTTGGAGCGCTCCCCACCCACACATTCCTCTGAGCTCCCAGGGATGTTCTTCATTCGTTTTCCCTTTCCTGTACTGGAAACCCTTCTAGTTCATTTGTACAGCTAAGAGCAGAAAAAAAGGTTGAATAGCACTTTGCTGTCTTAACTAATGGCCTGTGACGCACTATCAGAGTCTTGCTAATCCATTTCTATATCAAAGATAAAGCAATACTTTCTTTTCCAACCATCTTTTCATCTTATTAAAAGGCTGTTTTAGTGAGGGAAGTAGCAATAGCCTTTTCTCCCAGGGTAATTTAGGAAACTTGGCTCTGCAGCAGGCAGGATTGGTTAGACATGGGGCAACCCAGACAGAGCTGTTTTAAAGAATTTCAGATGTGGTTAGATCAGCAAAGATGAACTGTGGCAATAAGGATGCTCTGCACAAGTCTGGAAGCATTACCTGCAGGCTTTGCTTCTGCTCACAGCCCCGAGGAAGCAGGCTGGAAGGGAAGACTCCAAACAGGGTCACTGTTTGGGGACAGGCTTAATCAGAGAAACTGAAAATGCCACACCTTGCTTCTGCACGTTGAGGTTTTGGTCTACTCCTTACATCAAAATTATCTGAGTCATCTTTGGCAAGCCCATCGCAGCTACTCAGCCCACATAGCAATCTCTCATTTGAAGTCTTGTGTAATTAAGCAGGTGTGCAAAAAAGTGGCTCAGTTCCTCCTGACCAGACTACTGGCTCTCTCTCTACACTAAAATGCAACTGGATACAGTCGCACTTCACTTACAGACCAGAAAACTATAAGGCACCACATTTTGGTTTAGAAGCTCATCTGTGCCCTGCAAGTCAGGCAGGTACAATTCCCTGGCTGTTCCCCAGTCCTGTTCTCCCACACCGTCCCACTTTTATTTAAAAGAAAAAAAGGCATCAAGGATTTCAGTGGGTTGAAAACAGCAGTAAATTCCCTGTTCCTAGTTTAAAAACAGCTTGTTCTGCCACCCAACATAAGTCCAAGCAAAGCAGAGCAAGGCATGAAGTCAGCGATTCACACGTTTTTCTTTTTAAAAAGTGAACTCCATTACACTGGCATAACATCCACAAATCAGTATAATACTCATCATAAATCTATACAGGAAGAGGACGATGCATCCGAATTTCTGTAGTAAACAAACAAATTTCTAGAGTTGAAGAAGCAGATTCAGGGATTTTTATGATAAAAAGGCAGCACATGACATCTCTGCTTCAACATCCTGCGTAATAATAATTGCAGAATTTCAGTGGGAGTGCTTGCATCAAGCTCTGTTTCTGCGTGAATCAGAATATCCTTTTTGGAAAGGCATCTGGATCTTGATTCAGTATAAACTCACTCCTCCTTACTCCTAAGGTAGAAGTCAAAACAAGCTTTCACTTAATGCTCAGGATTTTCTCAGATTAAAGGAAGAAGTATCAAAATTTAACAGAGGCAGCCACATGAAAAACGCAGCAACTTCTGCTACAGCCCGGAGTTTCTACACATGACAATAGACTGGGGGAAACGACCACTCCACACATCTGGCAACAGCTGCACTGCAGCCAAGAGACAGCTCCATTTTACTCAAAACAGAAGCTCGGCCCCCTAAGTTTGAGGCCACCCAGGAATGCAGGAAGATACTCAGGCTAATCGCCTCTTCTTCCAGAAATACAGACGTGCCAGGATACCCTTGCCTCGAGTTTCACATTCGGATGGCTCACCTGGTGCATACTGGGATTGCGGCCTCCCTGAGTGTGCTCCGGCCTGTAATACCACAGGAGGCTCATCATCAGCTCCCCTGCAAGAAGATTTATTACAACATGTCAAGACTCAGTTTTGTCATAGTGTTTTCCCACTAATACGCAGCTTCCTCCTCCTGCTTCATCCCTTTCATTTCCATAGCACTCATGTAGAGGCAGCTGTGCCGTGATAAATATTTCATGCTGAACTAGGTGTCCTTTTGTTACATCAAGAAGCTGTATCAAGTCAGTCACGTTGCTTTTCCACTACACCTTCACCCCCCTTCTCCTTGCGTTACATTGCCACAAAGAGGTCCTTTATGCACAAAAATCAAGCGTTTCTCTAAAAAAGAAAAGATTCCACTGCCGCACGTGGTCTGAAAAGATGCTCATCCAAAGCTTGGTGCTTGTGGCATTAACTCCCACATTAACACCAGAACTGCTGTCGCTGGATGACATGACCAAGCTTGGCCTCACCACGCACTACCACTCAACAAAAAACTTTTTTTTTTTTTCCTTCTTCCTTTTAAGCAAGAGGTGCACTTTGCAATATTTGACACAGCTTCTTCAGCTCAGACATCACTAGTCAGATACAGAACCTTAGCATCAAAACCACACTACTCCAACCACCGCCCCTACTCGGGTCCCACCAAGAGATTCTGCAGATAAGCCTGTGCTCTACGCCAAGTCCCAGCCCAGACGTCGGATAGAGCAGCTCCTGAGATGTCTGCTGCAATGGAATAATAAAGGAGATCATTGCTAAGATGCGTACTTGGCTGACATTATGTGCTTTCATGACCAGGAAGGTTTTTATTACCACTCCCCAGGCTAGTGATTAAAGAGCATTTCAGTTCCTGAAACAATCTGAACAAAAAACCACGGAGCTAATCTCTTCCCCTGTCACCCAGTCTGGCAGCAGTCGGGTACCCTAACAAGCTTGCAGCTCTCCCAAGATCCATCACTTCCCCAGTTCCAGTTTGTCCTCATCTGTCAAGCACAGAGGCAAAACGTACCCTTTTGGCATAGTACCTGTTTTTGGGTCTTCCCATAGAGCTGATATCTTTGCAACGTACGGCATAGATTTCTTCCTGGGTCCTGATTTCAAGAGGACAGTATCTCGTACCCGGATAATCTCCCCATCTCTCTCCACAGCCTGATAGCTCTTGCGAACAGCTGGCTCAGGTTCATTCTATAGCAATGGCACACAAAAGAAAAAGCAACCCAAGCATACAGGGAAAAAGTTAGTTCATTGTTTGCTAGCCTGATCCAAGACTCCTTTGGTTCTGCTGTGAATTAAAAACTTGCCTAAGCCTACTCAGAGCTAAGTGCTTCCACTCCAAGAGATCTCCAAGAGAAGTCATACAGCATAAGACCACTCCTGGCATCCCTTTTCCCACCGCGTTGGTTTATAAAAGCAAAGATCAGGTCAAAATAATTATTTTTTCTGTGGGTAGGGCATTTACAGGTAAAGAAAGTTCAGAGGGGAATAGCATCCAAGTGCTTGCGGATCATATGTGCCCATCATTTTCAAATAAAGCAAGGGACAAAACACTGCTATTTCTCCCGTGTAGCGCTGGCAGAAAGGAACAGCTCACCAACCTGACAGTAGGTCTCACAAAAGCATGCATTTGTGAAATTAATACCCTTATTTCAAATTAAACCAAGAATAATTGCTCCTTCAATTCTGCAGGCCAAAAAAAAAAAAAAAACCAACCCTCCTTCAGAAAAATCACCATTTTATCTGCTTACCTGTGCATTTCCTTCATACTTAAAGGCACTGAAAGCTAGGCATATTATGACTGCTATACATTTCTTTGATATGAACACTGGTAAAAAAGCAAATAATAATCGAAATATTTCACACGAACAGGGCAGGCAGTAGCAGTGAGGCAGTGGAGTAAAGCTTTCTGTTACAAGACTGCTGGCATTTCCTTTGTACCTGCTAATGTTACAAAATGATCCTTTTTGGACTGTGAGCTTTATTTTTTTGATTTTTGCTCTGAAAACTGATTTCAGAATGCCAGAGCAGGATGGGTTTAACCTTCTGCCAGACCGCACAAGCAAAATTGGAAGCATTACGCACCAGGACTTAAGGAGATTAATGGTGTACTGCTCCTCACAAAGTGTCAAAGTCTGAGCGACGGATGAAAGAGGCCCATCTCCAGCTTTCACGGGCTCCATCCTCGCACAGCCCTCGGTACCTGTGCGCAGCCCTGAGAGCTGGAGCTATAAACCCTTCCCTGGATGATGCTCTCAGCAGCTTGAGGTTATGCCACCACACCAAGCGGCAGCAACCATGTGTCCACGTGGGCCACGGCTCCCCTTGCTGCTGACATTTACTGAGCGTGGTTCAATGCCTTGTCCCACCTTCCCAGACAGCATGCGCAGCCCAACCTTCAAGCCCACTGCTCCTATGTTTTAAGACAACTAAGGATATTATTTTTTCCCTCAATTTAGTTGTTAGAGGTGGGTGGATTTGACTGTAGGGAATTACATTTTCTGGCAGGAAATCTCCCATCTTGCAGGAGCCAGTCTCTGCCCCGAGTGCAACAAATGGGAAAGCACAGTTGAGAAGACCTCAGAGGAGTGACTGGCTGTGCCAACACTGAAGTTACAAAACAGGGGATATTAGGTGCTAGAAAAAAAATCCAGCTAGCAGTCAGGATACTGTCTCAGTCCTCTGTGCATTCTGGGAGATCCCTGCTGGACAATGGACAGTATCAGTGAGAAGAACAAGCTTACAGGAGCGACCTTTGGACAACTGATCCTTATAGCAAGGCTAAAATCCCTTGTTTTCTCAAACAGTTTTGACCTAACCCAGGAGGAAGAAGCTGGAGAATGATCTAAGATGGACTCACAGGTGCAACAGGTGCCACCCTCATAAATGCCAAAGTACTCATCATCACAGCATTTCAGCTGATGCTAGCACAGGAGTAACAGGTTTTCCTTCCTTTCCAAACTGTCCATCATGCTGTGCAAGGCAATATCAGGGCACGTGAGAAAAACAAAGGCAACAGCTCAGCCTCAAAGCCCAGCCAAAAGGCTGCTGATTCGCAACTTGTCCAAGAGGTTCTAGGAGACACCCAGCGACCACCTCTACCTTGAAGCAAGACCCAAAACCCTCCCAAACCTCCATGATCTTAGTCTCCTGAAGATGCTCAATTGGATGTGGCCACACACAGAAAAAAATAGTGCCCCACAGACACCTACCACAACGTAGACAGCCTTCTCGCAGGCTGTGCCGACAGGTATCCAGCCATTGGTGGCTCTTCGCCGGCTAATGCGTTGCTGCTTTGGATGGGAATGGCCTCCCGCCGCTTTGCTGTCAGAAGCGTGGAGACAGCCTGTAGTATTTCGGAGACCGGATTTGGAGCCGCTGGGAGGCTTTGAGCTCTGTGGACATTCTCGGGCCATTGTCTGAGGGTCAGAGTTGGGGGTCTGCAGATGAGGAACAGGTTCTGCAGCTGGTGGCACGCTGGGTACAGGACATCCTGAGAGCGGGTGGGCAGGTGATGCTGGGTGCCCTGCCACCGGGATTGTGAGGTTCAGCTGGTCCAGAGACTTGCAGCCTTCTAAGAGATGGGAAGAAAAAGAGGCATGTACCTCATGTGAAATATAAGAGGACTACACCATTGAGATTGTCCCAAAGCACCACCACTTTCCCCTGAAATTCTCTTTATTGCATTATAGCAGTAAAGACCCTTCACATTGTAATTTCATTTTGCACTGTGACAGGATTCTAAAAGCAAAGATATTTCTAAGCCTGTGATCCTCCAGTACATTGCTGCCAATGACAGACACTGCGCTACAACAAATCCATGTGAAATCCCCAAAGTCACGCCAGCCAGTAATACACATAAGACTGGCCAGTGTCCAAAGCACTCCAGCCTGTCAATATGTATAAAAGAAATAAAAGGCTTATCAGAATGATGGGAAGGATTAAACCACACTAGTGAAAGAAGCCAGCTTCTTTCCAAAAGCTGAATTCAAGTAATCAAGGGAAAATTGAGAAGATTCTCCAAACTCACTCCAGAAATATGAAAAAACATGGCTCAGAACTACGTAAAATGATGCATGCTGCTGCCTTTAGCAAAACTGCATCCCCAGAGCAGACGTAGTAACTGCAACAGGTAAGTCAGTCAGCTGATGCTGCCTCTCAAAGGCATCCTGGAACACCTCATGCTGCTCCAGAAGTCACAAAACAAGCCCTCAAACCAGGCTGTGGCCAAGAAAAGAGCAAGTTTGATCTGAATTACCTAGTGTCAGCAGGAAGACAATTCCCAGACCAATGTATAATGCATCCCTATCCCTTAAATCTGAAAGCATGCTTTTTTGGGAGGGCTAAAAGGGCAGCTTTGGGCAACCTGAAGGAGATGCCTCCAGATTGGAATATCACCTAGCATGTCTGCAGGAGCAAGCTGCTGCACAACAGAGAGTTGTTAAAAAAAGCATAAAAAGGTAATAAAAATCACGAAGTCACCAAAAACAGCCGAGTAATGGCTGAGATCCCCTCACAATAACGGGAAATTAGTCTCCCTCTCTAAGAGGGCTGCAGGAAAGCCACTGCTGAACCACAGACATGCGTGCTGTGGTCCACTGCCAGAGTTTGCTGACCCTGAGCAGCAAACGCCAAAGCAACTTCCCCAGCGAGCCATGACATCAGGGCTCAAGTTCAGGTATCCTGCCTGGCCTCGGCGGGCACAGGACCCACGGAGCAGTGAATCACCTCTTGCCTATTTTGCTTTCAAAAGCCCTTTGGGGCTGGAACTTGAACACACCAAATAAGGCAGACACAAGGCAGACCACTTCATACACCGCGCTGGATCCCCTTGTACCAATGCTCTCAGGTGGAAGCCCGTTGCTTCCAACCGGGGTAGTCCTTTAATTCACTAAAATAACCCACTTGAGCGAAGGATAAGATTTCAGAGGCACACACATATATAAAATTCAACTCCTAAGCATAAATTCCTGTTAATATTCTGGGAGACCTCCTTCAGTCTGCAAAAACAAAGTCTAAACTATTCTGATGTGAAAACTTTTAAATCCAAGTTGCTCACAGGAAGGAAATCAGAATCCGTGAAGTACATATACACAGTCAGCTTTAACCCAGGATGCGCTGCATCCAAAAATGTGCTAGAAAAGGGAATTATCCTGCCACTTGCTAATCCACGAGAAAGATCATAGCAGCAGGATAACACATCGCTAGTAAATACACACCCTGGAACTACTGCTGCCGGTACTGGTACCATGAGAAATTACTGAGTCTGCAGGGAGGGCTGAACTCTGAAAAAAGCTCGTCTGCACTGCCTGAACCCTTCCGGTTGCGTGAAGTTGGAGGCAGCAGCACGCAAAATTTCAGGAACAAAGTAGGCTGGCATGACCTTGGGGCACTGTGCAGAAGCGTCAGACGAGAACACATTGCTGAGCTAGCTGTCTTGCATGCGTTCAGCTTTAAAAGGCACTAAAGTTGCTGGTGAACGCTGTCTAGCCCCTGCTGTAGGAAGCAGCTCCACAACAGCAGAGATATTTAGGGAAAACGGAAATTATACTTCAACCAAATGCTCCCGAGTTTCAGCAGCTTCCTGCAACGGAAGATGACAAAGCCTTGCTCAAACCCAGCGCTGAACTAAAACTTCATCCGCCTACCTGAAAATCTGTTTTGAGTGGATAAGTCAGGCCTCCCTTTGACTCGAACACGTGCGCATAGTTAACCGAAACACTAATGTTTACACTCCCAGCAGCTGAAGCAGCAGCTTCGTCTGCAGACCGCACCATTTACAAGCGGCAGCAGTGCCTTGCCTCATGGCTTTTACACAAAGTACTGGTGTCTGACAACCACGGCGCAACAATCCAGTTTTAAATATTTCAAAAAGATATTTTTCTATAGCAAAGGCAAAGCTCCAAGATAAAGAGCGCTGGAGGACAAAGTCTGAAAACACTAACGCGTCAGAAAAGAGCCAGGCAAATAACTACCCCACTTCTTACGCCGTCACTTGCCCCCATTTCAATGCCTGATTTTCCAGTGTTGTTTTAAGAGCAAATATAGGACCGCTATCCACCAAACTAACGATGTACCAGCACTTACATCACTGCAAAGAAATTCAAGCATCGGTCCAACCAGTAGACTCAAACTGAATCACTGCACAGCCCTGCCAGATCAGATCTATAAAACCTTAAAAGACTGCATCCCCTGCACAGCTTTCACTGGTGAGAGTCTAACAACCGAGGCACTGCCTGCTTCTTCACACTGCTCTGCAAGGATGCTTCATTCCTGAGAGCATGCTTTCAGGAACAGACGGGCAGCGCAGCCTGACATGCTTTAGACCCTCCGCTCAGCAGCAGCGTGGCAGGATAGAGAGAAGCCTTGCAGAGCATCTGTGAACTGAAACCACTCATTTTACACAGATCAAAGCGGTTAGCTCCAGCATGACAAGTCCTGAGTCACCTCCTTGTTGCTTAAATTCTTTCAGCAATTCCGTGCTTTCCACACCAATAAGGACTTTCAGTAGGGAAAAAACCTTCTGGGCTAAAAATGGAGGAAGGGGAGGTGAAACATAGATTCTGTCTGACCCACAGTTGGGATCCCAAACTTTGATGAACCACAAGATACCTTCACTAGCCACTGTGCCGAAGCAGCCCTCTTCTCCTAGGAATGCCAAACGAGATTTTGCTTGCGGTTTGTACCTTACCTGCTGCAAAAGGCATTTTGTAGGGGTAGCTGTTCCGTCCCGCGTGCATGCTGCTGATCCTGCCCTCTGGCACGTGCACGACACCGCAGACGCTGTAGCTGTTAATAGCCGTTCCTTCTCCACAACAGTACGGAGAGTTGCACCAGTGGAGTGGCTGGAAATGAGCACCTGATGGCAAGGAACCGGGCGATACCAAGAGCCCCTCGCAGGTAGCAGATTGCGAAAGCTCATCCTTGGGGTAAACCGAGCAGTGAGAGTAGCCACTGTATCCACTTTGGCCATAACAAACGTAAAACCCGTTCAATGGAGTCAGATCTGAGGATTCATAGAGACATCCACAATCCGTGTGATTCCCCGGAACGGGCAAGGGAGGGAACTGCTGCACAGGAAAGGAAGGCTGATGAAATTCCTGTTTGGGAGTCGGGGATTTCTCTCCGGGTCTTCCGTACTCTGGCTTCATGGAAGCTTGTCCACCCATAAGCAAAGGCAGTCTGTGGTAGAAACCCTCTGTACTAGCATAGGAGCTAGACAGTGATTCATAAGGAACAGGTTCAGCCGTCCTGTAGAGCCTAGAGGAGTCCCGCTGCTCCGCTTTCCCAAAAGCACCTAGGGCAAGCCCTCGCCAGCCATGCTGACTTTCCATTTTTAAACTAGCCACTTCCTTTTTGGACTTGACACAATTCTTCCTCCCGGCTTTGGCCCATTTGAGTGTAGATTTTGAACAGTGGTTCTCAGACTTGCCCTCCCCATCCGATTTACTCCTCTGCTTGAGGGGCTGGTCCTTCTCGTGGGTCAGCTTCAGAAAGGCCACAGCATTCAGGCTGGCCAGTCTCTTTGGGGTGGGATGATAGGAGATGGCACCGTCCTCCCTCTTTGTCCCATCATCAAAGACCTCATCCAGCGAATGGTCACAGCTACTGCATTTCTGACTGGGCTCATGCCGGTTTTTGCCTTTACCTGTTTTCACAGATGTTTTTTCCAAGGCAGACCAGTTGTCACCAGCTTTGCAGTGCAAGCTCTTGACAGTACAGTCTCCACCAGCTTTGACAGAGTCCCTCCGAAAGCGCCTGCCAGACAATAAGCCATCGTCCCGCTCAAAAAGCAGATTGTTCACAGCCTCTGCGTTCAGTGAGGCCAGCCTGCGTTTCCTGGGCTCTGAAGGAGCAGTATCAAGGTCTTCTTCTGTCCCTGGATAAGTTATTGTGCACTTTTCCCCAGATGAATCACTCTTCCCTGCTCCCACAGGCTTAACTTGTTCAGTAAAAAAGGTAGGTCCCAACCCCCCCATCCAACTGGGAAGGTCCTTTTTTTTGCAGCTCTGGGTCTCTTTTGACAGAGATCCAGCCACATCCTCCAGCCTGGTGAGGAGCACTTTGCAGGTCTTTTTGTTCACTGAAGGGAGCAGACGTCTCCGCAGCGGGTACGTCTTGCGGACTTCCTGCAGATTCTTGCTTTTGTTCGTCCCCACAAACCCACTCGGACAGTTGGTAGTTTCGGTGGCATCTCCGTCCCTTTGCTCGCCACACTCTGCCTGGGTCCTGTCCATCCTCCCGTTGCCTGTTGGTGATGAAGCCTGGCCAGCAGAACCAGCTGGATGCTTCAGAAGGAAAAGTTGCTTCTTCCGGGCATGCGTCATAGGATCAATGTCCAATCCTGCGAACGAACAGAAAAAAACCACATCCATTAACATTGCTGATTGCTGAGAGGGACCCATCTCCTCACAATGAGCCAATTAGGAAATACTTGGGCAAGCCCGTTTCCATACACAGTCGAGTCTTTTTGGGTGACGGCCAGTTAAGCCAATTAGGAGGCAGGATGCAATGAGATGTGGTTTAATATTAAGCCAAAGAACGTGATAGTAATTAAAGGCAAGGTGGTGATGCAAATGCCACAGGAGCCAGGAAAACCAGGATATATCCAGAAAGCTGTTTCACCCAGCTCCCAGTCCCTGCTAAACCTATGCCATCTCTAACATGTTACAAACTCTCATCAAATCTACTAAAGCTCATCTGAATCCTGGTCCAGGACATACAGCAGAAATAAATCCCAGGTATTTGACCGCTTGCATGTTGATGCAGGCTGTTTCATTGTCATTTTCTGGAACAATTAGACAGAGGAAAAACAAAAAGTCCACCTACACATGCAAAAAGTAAACTTGGTCTACTAAGCGGAGATCTGCCAACATTAATAATTTAAAACATGCAAATCCTCATACAGGTTAGAACCTGGCTACCTGCTGCTGCTGTCGTTCTCTGCAATTACATTTTTATAAAAGTTGTGGACATTGAACAATCAAATCGTGACGTTTGGCAGAGAGGCTTGAACAGATATCCTAGGCCCTCAAAATGCATTTATAGGAGGAAAAGAATTACTCGGCCATGTCATTCCTGACTTTCCATCTAGATGGTATGTCAAGACACTTAAAACCGACACAAATGTCTAAAATACAAAAAGGAAGAGATAAGAATCTGCCCACGGAGCAGGAACCGCCTCTTTCAAGGCATGGCTGAGCAAACCAACGCTCCGCACCCTGAAGAAAGAACTGCCCAGCCAGCCGGCTCCACCACCTCCGGACTTTCCCAGCCAGGTAAAAAGTTACAGAAACAGTCTGGCTCTGATTTACTGTAAGAGTGAACCTTTCCTGCCAGCGCACACCATGTGCCAGCCTCCCAGGAGGAGGGTGGCTCACTGCGAGCAACAGGCTGGGAGAGGTCTGTGCGGAGAGGTGGGGAGGAAGCATCAAAAGAAAGGCGGACAACTCCCAAGTGTCTTCACCCCAGGCACCAGTAGCAGGGGTTGGCTGCTCACCTTCAGTCACGTCCAAGGCTTCCTGCCTACAGCAAGAGCAGGATCTTACTACTCAGTGGCCTCTGAGCAGCCAGGAAGCAAGCAATGCCAGAGAACGGCATCATTCCAACAGCCCCTTCAGCCATGTGCTGGCTCCTGAGCTGTGCAGCAAACTAAACCTGTTTTTTTCTTTTTCTCCCATTTCATTTTTACCGTCCCTTTGTACTCGCAAGTGACCTGCAGCAGGCCTGTGTCAGATATTTAAGGAATTAAACGATTTTGCAGTCTGAAAGAGCAAACATTCACATAAGAAGCTGTATGCTTAAAGCTAAGAAAGGGTACTGGTAGGTGATACCTATAAACATCAAAAAAACCAAAAACCTCACAGAATCACAGAAGGGTTGAGGTTGGAAGGGACCTCTGGAGATCATCTAGCGCAACGCCCCTGCCAAGCAGGGTCACCTAGAGCACGTTGCACAAGATCGCATCCAGGCGGGTTTTGAATATCTCCAGAGAAGGAGACTCCACAGCCTCTCTGGGCAGCCTGCTCCAGACTCTGCCACCCTCACAGCAGAGAAGTGTTCCCTCATACCCTGCTGGAACCTCCCGTGCTTCACTTTGTGCCTGCTGCCTCCTGTCCTGTCTCTGGGCTCCACAGAAAAGCGTCTGGCCCCCAAATCAGCCTAATTGAGTTACATTGGAACAGATTTAATTAAGCCTGTATCGGAGCATAGGAAACAGCAGAAAAGGGCAATTGCTTGCATTTAATGGTATTTATGAAGTAGTCAGATCCCTTTATTAGCACCAAAGTGTCAGTTTTCACATTAGCATCAATCTAAGACCCATTCGATCCCCCCTGCATCAGGTATTTGGCTGCAACACCCCCCAATTGACACAATCGACACTGGTCTGCTACTTCTGAGGCTGCTAATTAAAGCTACTGCATCTGTAGTGATGAGAACAAAGCTACCAAATTACAAGAACTGTTCATTTGATATGGCTTAATCAAGCTGATAATTAGATTATCTATTTGAAATAAGCCCAGTGTGTTTTAATTGACTTGCTTATGTATGCATTAACTAAAAGAAAACTAGAATTGAAAGTCGCTGTGATTTGCACATTGCTTTTGCAGATGTCAAACTCCTCCCGAGATGTCTTGGAGTAACTGAACCCATACACCCTGTTACACACGGGGTAACTCCTATGGCTAGTGCCCAAACTGGAGTGCTCCTTGGGGAGCAAACGTTTATGTATATCCGTGTTTTTTCTGATAAGCAACGCAGGTTCTGAAAACTAGGAGGATGGTTATCAATTCAGACCAACAATCTCCTCCAAAATCAGAATAATTCTTGCACAAGTAGCCATATTAACACACATAACCTTTGCAGTTAGCAAGAGGACTTCCATTTAAAAAAATAAAATGTGCAAACCATGGTTTGGCGGTGGTAGACTGGGCATCCTATAGAATCATGCCCTGGGCAGGATAACTTCTCCCAGCCTGTACGGACCAGTGGTTTCTTTGCAACTCTAAACCTATTTTCTGCTGTCCCCAACAGAAGATTGAGCCTCTGGAAGAAATGCTTATCAGATAGGGGAAAAACCCAAAAGAAACAACCATGGCTTGCCTTAAAAACCAGCAGCAGTTGCCCCTGTCTCCTCTAGCTCTCATCATTCTTCTGCGCACAGCGGTCATCTCCTGGCCACCACTACACATCCTGCACTTGCTGGGGCTTTATAGCACATTAGTGTCTGAACGAGACAGAGTATCTATTAAAAACAGAGTACTTTAAACATGATTTTGTTCATACCAGAATTGCCCAAAAGATAAAAAGAAGTTTGGTACAGAGTGATGGAAGGGGATTTCTCCAGCGAGGAAGTGGAGAATCATTAACAGCACAGTGCCCATCTTCCCTGTTTGACCCCATGGGAAACGCCAAGACAAACAATAGGTTAAATAAAATATCTTTTCAGGAACCTAAGCAAAGGAATGCTTTAAGTTACGATACTCCAGATGAAAATGGATTTTTAATACACACATTTCCTCCAACCGCGATAAAACCACCTCCCTCTCCAAAGCCCAGACGTGAAATCTGTATTCTGGTGCAGAACAGGTAGCAGTCTTGCATGTTGTAGCACATTTACAACTAATACTCTGCACGAGCTTTCATCACTGATGACTGCAACTGGAATGTCAAGAGAAACGCTCGAGCAGAATGCACAGAGATGACATTAGAGATATTGAGTCAAAAACACATCAAAGCGGGAAAAGCACTGAGATTCAATGCGATCCTTTTTAAGAGTCTCGGTCGCGTAAGCTCTTTGACACAATGAGTTCTTAGGCACAACAGTAATCAAGCAATCACAAGCTTTTTATTTATTACTTTTTAGGAGGATATGTCTCAATAGATCTCCTTCTCGTCATCTGGTCTCCAAGTTTTCTCTCCCCCACTCAGAGCTCAGCTGCTCAAATACCACAAAGCACTTATCTACAGATGAAGAACTAAATATCTGGAAATTTGTGCAAAGACAAAATAAGCAAACCCCACACATTTTGGTATTACAGCCATGCAAATCCTTTAAGTGCCAGCAAAGAAAACACCCGCTGCATCCAGCAACGCTTCCACATGACCGTAAACCCTCTGAAATCCAGCTTTATAGCAGCAACACTGGACCACACGCAGAAATACAATCAAAGTTAAGTAATGCTGAATTTTGTATTTGCTCCCTCAAAAATTTCCACAAGTTCCTCGGATAAACATATACAATCAGTTAAGTTTCTCCTTGACCTGCTCAAGCATTCAGTTTGGAGACCAAGAGAAGGTCATTTTTCCAGACCACATCTCACTAAAAACCTCAAGTCAAAAGCTAGGTGAATTCTGTTTGTTTTCAAAGGCATGACTGCATCCCATTTACTCTGCGGTAGCTCAAAATTATCAGCAGAGATAAGCTGATTTTGAGTGCGCAAGTGGTCACTTACAAAGCATGGTTAAAAAGGTTCAGTTTCGACAAAGGGAACTTCCCCACGATACCACCACAATGAAACGACTGCCACGACCCTCAGAGCAGCTCGTTGAAGCTGAAGCGTTGTTTTTTCTTCCCTTTTTCTCACATAACTCTCTAACAGAGGTGGGAACAACCAGGTTTAGCAACTGCAATGAATCCTGTTACTCCAGAGCCATACGCAACGTGAATTTATTATAGGCCATCGTGACTGACTCGGGGGCGCGGAACGGGGAAGAAACTAGCAACTGGCTCCATATCCGACAGAAGCCGACTGCAAGGCTTTAGGTCTGTTCCTGGACATCCCTTCTGCAGAAACTCTCGCACCTTTCCACTGACGGCACTCCCAGCCCGGAGGATTCGCTACGTTTTTCAGTTCTCTGTGATCTGTCACACACAAGTGTGGAAGGAGCCACCCCGAGCCTTGTGCCAAGGAGGACTTGCTACAAGACCGCTGTGGCGATGCCGCTGCCAGTTTCAGAGAGGTACCGCGACAAGCAGGAAGCAAACAAACCTACTAAATCAGCAATTTGTCCCCATTATGGGCACGCATTCAGAAACAGGCACCAAGCAGTCTCACTTGATTGCTCTATCGAACAAAAGCTACCTTTAGCACATCGGACCAGCAAGAAAGCATTCCATGCCTCCAAAATTGTTTGCATTACGTGGATCGCACTGCTGTGGGGATATTCCTGCTCAGTCACTTCGCTACTAAAGTACTGAGCAGCTACGAGTACTGACTTACCTGGGATCTGTTAATCCCTTCTCTTTCCCCAGCATAACACCCAAGCAGAGCTTCTGAATGCAGCTTGAAGCTAAAATATCTGACGGTATATCATGCCTTAAAAATCACAGTCATGCAGAGCTTACCAAGAGCAACTGTTCACAGCCAGTGTTCGTTTCAGCTGCAAAGGGAGAGTGTCAAGGCTGTTCATCCCCCTTCCACCTTTGTATGGCTTCACAAAGCAAAGAGGAAAAAACAACCAACCGTGCCCAGAAGTCTCAAAGAAATCACGATATAATCTGAAGAACTGAAAGCGAAGATATTTGCTCCAGAACCACCCACCTCCTGCTTGCAGCTGAGGATATGGATTAGCAGCGAGGAGACGTCGAGGTACAACTATTAGAAGCGAAACAAGTTTGACGAAGAAGCTTGGCCAGCCAGCTGCATCCAGCGACCACCGAGCATTTTAAAGCTAGCTGCAGTCACTATCTTCTTCCTCAAACTGGATCAGTTCGGAAACATTATACTGACAGCTGTAGAACCCCAACCAAATCAGACTGAAGAAATACAAAACAAAATGCACTGGTCTAATTTTCTGCTAGAATAAAAGCACTACCCAAACAGCAAAATCAGAAGAGAGTTGATGCCTCATTAGTAGGAAAATAAGCAAGTGTTTTAACAGCTGCATTTTCTGTAATCATGCAGCTGCAGCATCTGTCTCTCCCTCTCCATCACTTGATTGCAAGTGAAATTAGAAGAAGCCAGTCTGGGACTAACCATTCAAGCACCATTTCCCTTCCAAAGCTTCACTACAGAGATGCACTCGTTCCAAGGAGACGATGCCAAAAGCACAGAAATTTAAAGCTTTTAGAGCTTCTAATCCATTTGACACCTCAATAATATACAAAGAGTTACGACAACACCAATCTTCCTCTCCGTGCGCAGCACTGTTTTGTTGACTTTCAACCCCTGTCTAGTGGAAGAAGTTGTGTTCTTTTAAATTGGTGCAGCGTACGCTGTGACAACAGCCCTATAACTGTAAGCGTCTGGAGGATTGGCTCCTTTCTCCCTGCTGCTTTTAAAGTCAAATCATTCTCAGTGCTATAAAGGATGTGTTGCATGAAGGAAGCCTCCCAGGAGCTCTTGGAAATCTGGGTAAAGCACAGAAGTGTCAGGTATCCCGGGCTGAATTGCCTAAATACTGCGCGAGTCCCATGAGCAGGAGCATCATTTCAACCTCAAACATTTAGAAAAATTACAATCGTTACGGACTGCGATTTGTCTTTGCAGGGTCCAGCCCTGATTCGTCTCTGGAGGCTCATTGAAAGCTCGATCATCCACTAGCGCCAGAGAAAACTATACAGAGCTCATTATACTGCAGAAAAGGCTTGTTTTTCCTCTCTCATCAAGAAAACCCTAACCATTTGCCAGCACCTCGCGAAAACTAGGTGAATACTGTACCAGGTGATGCAGTCCATGCCTCTAGCTTCAAAAAGGCAAGCAGAGAGGGATCTGGGGTTTACTTTAACTCCTGCACTATCAAGAGAGGATCTCTGGAAGGTGTATGGACTGCTCGCTCCACTGCCTGGCCCAACACCAGTAATTACAGCTCAGCTGGGAAAGCCCTTGCTTCAGCCACATCGCTGCGAGCGTTGCGGAACACGTGTGGCCCATGATGAATTACAGTGCTGAAACAATGGCAATTATCGGATGCTTTAAAACCAAAGTCTGAAACAGTCTATACCTGTCTGAAAGTGATGGGAAGCTCAGAATGAAACACACTAGGGTGCAGTCCCTGCTTGCACAGCTGACCACTTGCATACACAGAGCTAGACCTGTTAACACCCCAGCAGAGAAGCTGCACAGCTGATTTCTTGGGAGAGCCTGTCCTATCCTTGACTATCTGGTTTCAGATCTTGCCTAGTGGCAGTGCTCTGAAGCACTTTGCAGGGAAGCCAAAATTAAATTTCTTTGGCTGTTCTCACACTCTCCGCAGCCCCAGCAAGCAGCGCTTGCAAGGGGGAAAACACAAAAAACACACGCAACAGAAAGAGGAAAAATTAGAAACCACTGCTGCACCACCGAAGCCTGACCTCAGCACATGAGAACCCAATAAACTGGAGCCTTCCCAGCATCCAGAGCGGGCGCGGAGCCCTGGGCAGAAGGGTATTTCATTACCAGCATCACCACACAGCCTGCTTGCCCTGGGCAAAGTGGCCCTTTTAAAGTCTCAAAGGCAAAAAGTGGAATTCCAAATTCCCCGGCCAAAGAGATTTGGGAAGCCCAAGCCAGCACCCTGCACTGGCAGGGAAGGCGTTTTGCATCTGCTTAATCTCCTCTGCTGCTGCTAATAGCTACGGCACGGCTAGCAGCGAGCGGTAGCTCGCAGGCTCGTGCTACCAGAGCTGCATTTCATTGCACAGATATGCCCACAGCTACGGGGAGGTTTAGATTCAGACTTGTACATCTTTTGGCAAAGAAAGGCACCTGCTTTCGGAGAAGAGATTGTACCAAGAGCTGCTCAACTAACTAACTTCATTCACAGAATAGGTTTTCTCATTCACAAGTTGAACTAAGCAGTTTATTCCTATCCAGCTGTGAAAAGCCAATTCTTTCAATACCAGTGGAAAAGAATTATGTTCGAGTCTGGGGAAGATTGGAAAGATGTCTCCTTGAAATCAATGACAAGGTGCATTATTTGTAACTACCATGACACCTGGGAAAAGCACATTCCTTTTCAGAAAGGCACTGTCTTTCCTTTCCCCACTGCTGATGCTATGAAGCCATATTACTGTATCGCATCGTCGGTGAGAAGCTACCACTTTGGCTGCACATTCAGTATATACCATAGTAAAGAAGAAGTAAAGGAAGTAATACATGACCCAAGCAACTCCAACATCAGCCACCAAAACCAGATCGAGCTCCACAGCCGCGGGCTGTTTGCATACGTCCATTAAAGACCAATGTTTCCAAACGCAAAGCCTTCACTGAACACCTATTTGCACAAGCATGACCAACACTTGCAAAAACCACTTCCTGTGGCATGTAAGAACTAAAGATTTCCACCCCCAATAGTTGCCACAATCCTGATCGTGACCTGACCATAAAGCAGTATTATTCTGCACATCTGCAGGAAGTTTTGATGCTTTTGCTGTTTACAGCCTTCCCAAACAGCAGAGAGGAATAGAGCTCAACAAGCAACAGCAGTCACAGTTTCATGCCTGCTCTCTCAAGAAGAGATGCAAAGCTGTGCTTACCCACAAGCAAAGCCACCCTTGCTCCTCACCTTTTCAAAAACTCCAAATGGACTAAAAAGAAAAGAAAAAAAGCAAAAATTGGAAGTAATCAGAGATCAGGATGTTGCTCTGTCCCCTTAGCTTGCTCAGAGAGGTACAAAATGACCATCTTCCCTCACTCAGAGGCATTTCCTTTGCCTTTCAATGGGTTAGAGAAGAGTGCACGAGGACACAAACGAAGCTTTGAGCTAACAGGTGTCGTTAAGGGTGATACAGAGTACAGCTGCTCCTGCTCAGCATCTCCATCCTGCTGTCATCTCCTCTTACAAGGGACCCTCTCAGCTGCACCAGCAGGAACCCACGGCCACCCCAAAACTTGAGGCCAGTAGCCACCAGCTTTGGATGTTTTCTCTGACTATCTGCTTGTGCACAGAGCAATTTAGGGACCCTGGGGAAAAAGCCATGTCATTAAAGATACAAGCAAACAAACATGCAGAAAGCCAATCCCTGCCCAAACAGAAACCATTTCTTTGCCAACGCAAACACTGTAATTATTCCCGCAGAGCAAAGCCCACCATCAGCTTCTCACCTCTCAAAACCAATCTTAAAAAAAAAAAAAAAAAAAAAAAGTGAGAACTGTGAATAACCAGCCCCAAGCACGTCACTGCAACGGAAGTCCAGGTATGGCAGAGGAAATCCCTGGTGTTTGCAAGCACGGGAGATGAGCTCGCGGAGGTGCGGTGGAGATCAGGCTCAGCTCGTCTAAAGGCTGAAACCTCTGTACCAAGCACTCAAGCTTAAGAGGCATTTTGATGCACTGCCTTCACCGTATCGTCCCCCAGCACAGTGCCCGTTATGGTTTCCTTTCAGTGAAGGCAGGCACACTACAGAGATCAAGCGAGGGGAGCACCAGGAAAGACGGGAGGTGCGCCACCTGAGAAACGGGAAAGACAAAGTTTACAGATTATTAAAGCAAAGCTTTCAGTAGCAAGCCCAGCTTGAGAGACATCTGCATTTGAGAAATCATAACTTGATCTCTCCCTTTACATTGCTTTGACACTTCAAGTTAGAAATGTCAGATGCTCATCCCCTCTCTCCCCTACACCAGCAGCCCTACAGATTCTGCAGTTCTTATGAAATACCCCAGAGATCAACAGCAGCAACCGTTACTACATATAAAACACTAGATGTGTTTAATATCACTTGTTTACAAAGAATTGCCTACTAGAACTTTAAATAGGTTCAGTGTGAAGCTGCCTACATGACAGCTACACTAACAGCACCCAGTAAGATGCCTATAACTAGTCCGAAAACCAAGTAAAAAATATTTCAATAGCTTTGACAGTCATGTTTTTAGAAGGAGCGCAAGCTTTGCCAATCAAGTTAATCAAGGCTTAAAAAAACCCAAGCTCTGTTCATCTAATTTTCCATACATGCAAAATGCAAACTAAATTCCTACACGGCAGAAGGCTGAGTCTGGTGAAATATCAATCATGTGTCACTTTGCTCAGATAGCTCTGGCACCATTCCTGCTTACCCGGACAAAATGGAATAACAAATTATTTCCAAGACTTTATTTTGAAAAACAAGGAGCAAGATTTTTCTACAGTAAATATTAAAGCTCTTCTGTATATTAGCATCACACTCTTCCACAACCACTTCAGCAACTTCCTCCAAGCTGCTCAGCTTAAATAATTCAAGGTGCACTGTGATTTCGTGTATTATACGCACATCTGTGAAACTGTGCCACCTTTGGGGATTTCAAGGACAGGTGCATCCCTGTCAGCTCCTCTCCATTTCGTGAAGCTGTCACTGCCATCCTATCTCTGGATCTGGACTTCTCCTCTCTGGTATGACTGCCTCCACAAAGGTCTCTGTTCACTCTCTTAACTCCTTCTACTGGAAACTCTCAGCATGGCACCCTCAAGATCCAAAGACAACATGTTACTACTCAACAAGCTCAAAATTTGCTTTAGGGGAGGAAAAAAAGCAATACAGGAAATTCAGGGAAAAGCAGGGCATTCCTTTAATATAACATTTAATTAACCGTCTTAACATCTGACTCAAAATGCACCTTCAAGAACATTTTTATTTCCCGCTAAACAATCTCACCTTATTTTTGTAACTTCTGAGCATCCCTCAAAACAGAGCCCCACCTCAGTATCTGAATCCTTGGCATTGCATCTCCAGGTACTGACTATCAGTTATAATCCCCCTTGAGAGGGGTGCAGATGAGAAACTGGACTTTAAGATTTAAGACATGCATGTTTATAACCTTGACTTAAACTTACAGAAGCCTTAAGCCTAGGCAGGCAAAAAAAGGCTATGTTAAATAACAACTTCATGTAACATTTTAGAGGATTTCTGTATTCTGAGTCATCCCTAGCTGAAATACATTGACCATAACTACCTCTTCAGACTAAAACTGTAATCTCAATGTATTTTCAGTTCTAGGAAAGTATTTAAGATGATATTGTCCTTCATTTGGAAACACCTATTGTTTCTATGCAGTTTTTTTAGAAGCATCAAGCTGGGGCTGAAGTAATATGGTCTGTACGAAACAAGCTGTCCATAAAGCAAACACCTTTCTGCAATTTCAGATGTCACCACTGTAAGTTTTGATCCCTCTTTACACTCAAAGTGCAACAGACATTTCAAAACAAAACAGACTTTATTTCTTTACTGTCACTTTCCTAACATCACTTGAAATACCGGCACCATCTACACACTTGCCCAGCCCAGGAATACAAGCAACAGAAGATTTATGCTGAGCAGTTCTCCATTTGAGAACTTCAATCCCAATCCAGAATTCAAGTCAAAGAAAGACTTCACAAAAGCTTTTTCATTCCCGCTAGAATCCATGCAACCACTCTCCTTCCCCAGGTCTCGTACACTGCAGCGCTGTACTAACACTACCTAGAGCTGACACCTGGAACTGACTTTGCTGCATTTGAACTTACTCATGGAACAGTAGTTCGGATGTGGCTGGAACTTTGGATATTCTCATCAAACTGGACAGAAGGTGTGCAGATCTAGAAACACGGAGCTACAGAAAGGGAAGAGTAAAATTGTAAGACACCGAGCATACTCACTACCACTTCAGCACCCAAAAATTATCAGGTGTCCACGTTTCATCAAGAAGCTAGCCTACCTAAACACCTCTCTACAGAAATATTTTTATACATTTAAAAATATACACACAGTATTCAGGTTTTTTTTTTAAACACAAAATATGGTATCAATTAATACCACCCATATAGGTGTGAATATTCATGCATATCCCTGCAGCACAGTCATGACCACTGTAAAAACAACCAAGTCTACCTAAACTTACTGTAATTCTCTCCTTCCCTCTTTTTAATGCAAGTGCACAGCATTTACAAATGACTACAAGGCAGGTGAGAAAGTCCCTCTTAAAATTTCACAGCTCATCTGGTTTAATGCACTAGGTCAGTCAAAAAAAATTAGTGCAACTGAATGGTGCTGCAACACCTCCTGATCTCTCAAAGGAGAACAAGCTTCTTAATTCCTATGTTGGTGTCAGCACGCTCACCTGTACAGCTGAATTCAGACGAGGTTTTCTGGTGTCAGGCTTTTTTTTTTTTTTTTCCCCCAAAAGAGCAGATTGTTACCTGGCTCTCCATTAAGGTAATCAGGCACTGAAATACATGCTCCGATAAGGCAGCAGGTAGAAAAGTAGGAGATGGTTATAGACTCAAGGGCTCAACCTGCAGGCGGAGCGCACAGAAAATCCTAAATCACAGCTGCGCTCAGATAAGAAAGAAAGGAGATTTTAGGTTTGAACCTAATGTTACTAATGTCTTCATCAGACCAGCGTGAACCTCCACCAGCGGCTAAGTGATTAAAGCTAATTGCTTGGTCATTACACTTTTCATTGCTAAGCAATTAGCCCTTCAAGGTTTTAAGTGCCCAGCATTGGCTCTTTGCCGGATTATTAGGGGTCTGGGGTAGGCTGGGGAAACCCGAGCATCAAGCAAGGACCACGCACTGTGCCAAATGCCATGGCTGCCACACTGCTCCTGGCTGAGGCAGAGGGATCACCATCCCCTGTGCAAACCTAACTTTGATCATTTGAGCCCAGGAAAGCAGAGGGACTTGATGCCTGTGTCACCGCGGGTCCTGAGCAGAGCTAGAAGAGCACTTCTAACCACCACCAGCATGATGTTGTCACCAGAAATCTGATGAGAACAAACTCCCAAGCAAGACAGCTGGATGTTGCGTGTCTCCAGAACTGTTAATAGATATTAAAATAACAGGAACTGCAAGCCAAATGGAGGTAATTCAGACCCCAGCCACTTTCAAAACTCAAAGCCCAGTCACTGGAACGCCACTTCCACGGAAGCCCATTTAACTCCCATTAGAAGCCGGCCCAGCTCCTTCATCCTTTACCCACATCATTAGAGGTATATATTTAAACACACACATTTGCTTGAGCCCAGGTTTGATCAGTCGTGGCAACAAATATCCCCTTTAAATGGACCAGATAGCATTTGCAGACCTGCGCTGGGAGAGATTTGTTTTATAACCACTCATTAACTTGCATTTATCTACCTACACATGCGTGACACTATTTGGCCATTTAAAGAGGGAGTGATTAAATGAGCTTGGCTTTCAGAGCAATAGGTATGATAAGACATTTTCAATATGGCAAGCCATTTAATGACACTGAAGTACTTTTCAGGTTTGATTGGATCTTGCACAGCTGGAAAGAAAGACTTTAAAAAGAATCAGGAAGAATTAAGAACAATGAACGAACTACACATTCAGTCTCGAGAGCTTTGGATTGAATTATTTGGAGTTCTGGTCAATGAAGGTGCCCCATGTCCCATTCGGACTCCATGAGGTTACGCTACATGACACTACCCAGAAAGCATGCCCTGAGAGCTACAAGTGAGCAGGCCCTAATAACGGCAGTTGCCTACCAGGAGAAATATTTGGAAATCATCTATTTAATCTGTCTAGTTGCTGCCACTTAATCTGGTTGGTGCTCTGCAGGAGGAGCAAAGTGCTGGGTTTTGCTCCTCAATTATTCTCAGGCTGCTCCTTGGGACATCCCCAGGAGCCAGCAAGGGATACACGGCCTGAAGAAAACTGCTGTAAGGTAGCCTCAAACGCAGCCTTTTCCCCTAAAACTTAACAATTCAGTGACAAAACACAACAGACAGAGCAGGCTCCCTGAGGACAGGCCTGAGACTACTCAATATTTTATTAGCAAGTCACAGACTCACCTGCAGGTAATACTTGGAGAGAGAGCAAGCAAGTCTTAGGCAAGCAATGGGTTCACAGTATGATCTTGATGGGCCAGAGAAGCATTTTAAAAGATTTTTAAACTGCCCATCAACAGGGACAAGTCCACAGTTTATACACCAGATAGGCAGGAATAATCAGTCGCACAAACGCAAGCGGCCAGCAAGGTGGCACTCAGCAGAAAGCAGCTGAGGTTTACTGAGGAGCACAAGTTGAATGAGGCAATGACAACACACTGTTGGGGAAAAAAAATAAATAAATAAACGAACATCATCCTGGAGTACATGCCCAGGAATGCTGGATGGAAGCAGATGGGAGCAGGCTCCACCTCACGTCTCTGTGAGGAGTCCAACACAGGACAAGCGATGGAGCAGTGAGGGACCCAAAGCAACCAGCGAGGAGAGGGCGTAGGGGCTGAAGTCATGCAATTAAAAGGGCGGAGAAAAAAAGTTTATAACAACATGTAAAATGGCAACATAACATTCTCCAGGGGATGAGAAGGAAAGGACTTATACTGCACTAAAGGAGATTTAAGAAGATTTTTCCTACATCCTTCCTTCCTGCTGGGCTAGAAACTGCATAAGACAGCCTGAAGAAATTGAGGTCAAAAATAAAAAGTTAAAAGAACATCTGTCAGCAATGTTTTGGTACAACTCATCCCCTGCCCCACAGCAGGGCTATGACCACTCCAAAGTCCTTTTGTACATCCGGCACTGCGACGGGTACGTGGCAGCAGGGGCCATACAGTTAGCATAGGTGCTCAAAAGCTTGGTTGCAATTTTCACTATCTGGTTTTAAAAGCACACCTGCTCAGCAATGCATCATCCAAGAAAGAAGCAAGTTAACCCAAACGAGCGATGCAACAGCTCTTTAGCACGCTGCAACTACCAGACGCTCATGTACAGGACAGGCATTTTCTAGCGCAGATAAGCTCCCGAGCATCCAGAGGCTACAAGTTGCGTCGAGGCTAGAACAGCGTCACTACATGACTTCCAGCTTCAGAGCAAATCTCACCTACAGTTACTCTGACTTCAGTCATCCCTCGACGTTTTGCATGCTAACTTGCAGCTACGAGACGGGCCCATGTAGGCATTTGCCTTCAACAGCAGCAGTCTCATCCCAAGGGGAACCCAGGAACATCAAGTCTTTGAAGACTTCCATTTCACATCAGCACAGGTCACCACGAAGCCAGTTTGAACTCCAGAGGACAAACCAACATCAGATCGCTGGCAAAGGAGTGTAATTAAGATGCCCTCTTTGGAACCACAAAGCTTTTAAGCAGTTCAGCTTAGTTTTATGGAAATGTCATGGGTGCCTCCAACCGGATTTTCAGGAAGGTCCCTTGAAGTCAGGCTGTGGCTTCAAAACATCTCAGCGTGTTAGATAGGGACAAAAAGCCTACAAGTGCTACACAAGCTGCTCCTCGCAAATAAGCACCCTGATACTTCAAAGACACCCTGCACTTCCTCCACCTCTGGCTTCAAGGAGAATATCGTGAAGAGAAGAGTAAAACTTTTGAGGAACTCTTGAGCACTGGTGAGGGGAGAAACTAAAATAATCAGTATTACCTCTTGATCAGCAGCTATGGGATTTGAGAATATTGACTGAGCTACGATAATGAAAATACACCAAGTGCTCAACACATGGCGAAGAGGGATGGGGAGAAGAAAAGTGCCCTCCTACGTCCAAGTCGCTCGCACAGGAGTGCCAGGGTAGAAGATATGAGCAGTTCAGAGCTACAGACTCCAGTGCTGGTAGACAAAATCCTGAGCTGGACCATTGTAAATCTGACCGGAGAGGGATGCCTGCAGCTGCAGGAGCTGCCAGCTGACACAGAGCCAAAGCAGCAGCGGGAGATGCTCACAGCTACCGGTCGAATGGCGGAAGAACTGGCAGAAAGTTTCCAGGAGCTGCTGGAAGAGAGAAGAACGCTGCAGCAAGCTTTGCTTACACCAGCTGCGCGCAGACATGGATGGGTAAACAAGCTGATAAAAAAGCAAGCGCTGCAAAGCCGCCCCTCTGCACGACCACCCTGTCCCAGCACCCGAGCCTACCACCCCGGAGCCAGTTTTGCTGCTAGCACTCCAAATATCCAGAGATTTGATCCAAAGAGGATCTGATGCCGGACGACAGCTGCAAAGAGCTTTGAGTTGAGGAGTTTCAGCCTCCGATCGCAGTTACAATACACAAGGATACAATATACCCACGCAGGATATCCCCAGATACCGGGATTTCAGCTTCTGCTTCAGCTATTTGTCACAGTAAAATATTTTAAACCTGAGCAAGCTAGCAGCATTCTTTAAACTAAAATGACAGATAATATTCCGTTTTAGAGCTCCAAAGTGAGAACCTCACTACTCATTTCAATAACCAAGATAAACATTTTTATTTAATGGCTGTATTAGCAGGCAGAAATACACCTCTCTTTCGAAAGCAAGGCAGACTTACAATTCTGGCTGCTATAGAATTTAAGCTCTCAATTAAAGGAAAATTCCTCTTAATGGGGGGAAAAAAACCTCATTTCTTCTGAACAGAAACCAAGTGCAAATCCTGTCTTTGAGTCTCCAGACCGCTCTGGTGTTTCCCACCCTGCGGGAGTGCTAGCAAAGCCCAGTGATGCTTTTTAGAGCCCCATGGATGCAAAAGATGCCTCAAGTGATGCTTTTTAGAGCCCCATGGACACAAAAGATGCCACGAGTTGCATGAGTTCTCCGCGGTGGTCGACGCGGCAGGCTGGTGGGGTCTGCAAAAGGTAAGGAAGCAACAAACCCATGCGGCTTTCTGCTCATAATTGTACAGGTGACCTTTCGCCTTGGGTAAAAGATGAGCCCTGAGGCCACTGCAGCACCTTCAGCCCGCCTGAGCGATCAGGAGCCAATAGACAAATACTCGCCCGCTTGCCTGCTCCCCAGGCAACGCGTATCGCTACTGCTGCGCTCCAAAACAGCGCAGAAATGCTCCGTGCGCAGCACTGAGGTGCCCTCTTGTTCTTTTAACACGCTCAGGACACTGATCTTTGATCTGCCTAAACAATTTCAACTTTTGCCTTTTTTTTTTTTTTAATAAACAGAGAGACTCCTTTGGTTTGGAGAGAAAGAAAGCACTTACAGCCTGCTTTGTTCAGTCAAGGGGAAGGACAGGTTTTTATACAGCTGCACAAGTTTTGTAGCTGGCTAGGAAGGACAGAAAAGTGGGACTGCACTATGTAAAGCCATCATCTACATGGGAAAACGGAAAGCTCTAAGAGCTGGAAAGACCTCAGGGGCAGCACCTGAAGCCATTTTCCTTTTCATTTTAATACTCCAAACACTGCTCTGTACAGCATTATTACAGCTAACTAGGTTTTAATCACGTTTGAGTACTGCAAAGTAGAAATGCTTCTGGTGCGCTTGCTTTCCTGCCCCTCCATGGTCCATTTCTCACCATTGCCTCCAATGGTTTCCTTGGAAACATATGTAAGCCTAAATTGGATTGACGTTCACTCAATGGACAGATGGAGTTTTGAACAGCCCAGTGCCTGAAACTGAAGGCCAAGCGTCAGGATAAGTCATGTTATCAGTGCAAAAAACACACACACACACCCCAAAAGCCCCTCAAACACCCCAACTCTGTGGAAAGGTCAAGAATCACCTAATTATTCAGTAATGAGCTTCGAGGTGGAATCTCAGGCAAAGTCAGCGATTACCCATTGTACTTGCATAAAAGCACCAGGCTAAGCACTCAGCAACATTTCTGTTTGTAGGGAAGGATTTAATTTTTGTTAAGCACCGAGAAAACAGAAGAGTTCCTAAGCTCATTAGCGGTTTCAAGGCAGGACAAGCGATGCAAACCACACGTAGGCTGAGCGCAGACAAGAGCCCCTCGCAGGTAGCGAGGCACTATCTGCACTGTATTGATGCTGCCTGCACCAAAAACTTTGGTGCCAGGCTGAAGTTACCCTTCATGACTGCTGTGGAGCAAAGCTAACACCCAGTCGCTGACCCGCAGTTTCTAAGCAAAGCGGCATCCTCCTCATACCCAAGCATCGATAGGTGCAGGGTTTTTTTAAAACCACACCTTTATAGCTAACCCTGGAGGCCTCAGCACAGCAATTTCGAAAAACCTGGTAATTTATTCTGAGGTGCGAATTGTTCTCTGGCTCTTCTTCCACTATATGAAAAAAAAGGATTTTGGAACAAACGGAAATGACTTTATTACTATTATTTTAAGGCTGGCTAAACAGTGCTTTCCCAGTTGTGCTGTCTGCCCTCTCCCAAGTTTGAAATGCTTCACCTCTTTGCAACCAGAACGCAAGAAATCCCAAATAATTACATTCCTACATTCCTTTAATTTCATTAAATCTTGCATCTAAGAATGGGAAAGAAGACGACAGAGGTCTTGGGGGGGAAAAGGGGGTGCAGACATCATAAATGCACATTCTGCCTCCACCAGCATGTGCTTGGATATTGTACATACCACTGCTAAATAACTAGGGATGAGCGGGAGAATTGGGGTTACTGAGCGAGGGTTTAGGGCACAAATCCCCCAAAAGCCAGGTTCACATCCACTGCTGAAGCAATTTGCTGAAGTCTAAAGAATTCCCAGTTCCAGGATTTACCTGTCCAAGACATCAGAATTCTTGTACCTGTCCTGCCACCTGGCGTTTAGCCAGGTGTTTTAAGAAAAAAAATCTCTTCCTCTTAGTCTTCATGTGGCTACAGACACCAAACCCTTTTCCTCTGCTATCTTCCTCACACTGGAGAGCTGCCCCGTCTCCTTACTCCGAACCACCTCCAGCCTTGCCTTCCTGCACTGATTCTGAGCTAGACAAACAAACAAAACCTAACACGCTTCTTGCATGTTTTGTTAAAATAAACAAGAAAAAAAACCACAACTTGTGCTGCCCACTAGTTTCCTTCACGAGCCTGCGCTTTACTCCTCCTTCCAAATCCTCCCTGGTTATCAGCGTGATTATTGCTGTTTACCTCCCCCCGCCTGAATTCCCCCAGTGCCTCTCCGTCCTCCCTCCGCAGAGGGAGATGCATTAATGCTCCCCTCCTCTCTGCCCCCCCCCAAATCCTCTTCCTTTTCACACTGTTCCCAAACTCAACTCGGCGAGAATGCGCTCGATCTGCCGCCGCTTCCAGCACGCTCATGTAACGCTCCCTCCCTCGCAAAGCGCCGAGCCCCCCTCCATTTTAGGGTCTAAGTTCAAACGCTCTTTAGCTGAAACAACTTCCCCAGCGAGGGCTCGGCGCGAGCGGGCGCTTGCCGTCTGGGGCAGCATCCGCGAGCACCGTGATGCCGCGGCTGCTCGGCCGCGCTCCCCGCCGCAGCGCCTGCCCCTCCAGCCTGCAAAAGTCAACTCGAGCCTCTCCTCGTGCGCCTGCAGCTCCCCGTTTCTTTCCTTCGCTGCCAATTTAAGCCTGTTCCAGGTATTCAGCAGGCGCTCGAAGACACAAAGACGACACAATATAATGCTGTACGGCATGAAGGCGAACGAAAGCATGCTATTTTCAGCGCTTTGCACAGGCCACAGCCAGGAACAATAGAAGGCCGCGCACGGTGTGCGGACGAAGCAGCACGGTTCAGCGATGCCCGTGCATCTCAGTGCTTCTCCAGCGCTGCGATTTTATTTCAAGGGTGATAATTCAGGCACCTAAAATCAGCCGCCAGCAAAGCGGTTTTAGTCGAGTCAATTGAAGGAAAGTACCTCCTTTTTTATTTCTGAGAGCATCGTAAATAATTCGATACACTGATACACATGCAGACACTAAAACCTGAGATCTTTTATACAAATCAAGCCCGCCTAGCTGGGCGAGCTGTACACTTTCAAAGCCGAGCATCAGAAAGCCCTTCAAAAAACTGCTTGAAGAACAATGGGTGCCAGAAAGCATTCCTGTGATGTGGCTTACAAAGCCACGGGGGAAATCATAATTTCCTTGTTTAGTCACACCTTTGTTCCAGAAAATTGGGACACGAGGAATACAGCAACCTGCAGCTCTGAACCGAAACGTCATCTTATTTCTGAACACGATGCATTTGGCATAAATCCCGTGCTCTTCAATGCTGAAAGCATCCCGATTCAGCCACGCCGAAGCCCACCCGCTCCACGCGCGATCCCCGCTGCGCATCCATCCACGGCATGCGCAACGGAATCAGCGCATCGCACTGTAAACAGCCCACCCAGCTGCACGACGCGGCTTTTGCAGGGGACGGAGACGGTCACGACGTGTGCGCATCCGAAAGCCTCCCCGTACCGCTCTCCAACATCGTCGCAGGGCCCGACCATCGCGACAAGGATCTTTGTCACGGTGCTCTGCCGCACGTGCCACGGTAAACACTTCTCGAAAGCCCCTACTGCAAGCCTCTACGCGCCGGGACGTCGAAACAGTAAAAGGAGAATTACGAAATGAACGGCTGAAAGCAGCCCTCAGCAATAATCAAGCCAAACATCCTTAACAAAGATGCATCTATAAGTCAGAATTTTTAAAAGGTGATAAAAGCACTCCCGCGTGAAAAGCTTAAAAGCAAGACCCCAAACACGCTGCGCTCTTGGTGAGCCTGCGTGAGCCAACGCACATTCCTTTCCCATCTTAATAGGTGTTTATTTGCTACACTCCACCGCTAACGGTGCG
The DNA here is from genome assembly GCA_013399475.1 of Chauna torquata. NCBI lineage: Eukaryota > Metazoa > Chordata > Aves > Anseriformes > Anhimidae > Chauna > Chauna torquata. The sequence goes on along the minus strand of VXAL01001170.1, from coordinate 154,018 downwards.
GTTACAGACAGCGAGCGCGCCTGCTCGGTGCCTTCCGTGGCGGGTTTTCGTGCGTTTTTAACCGGCCAGGGAAGGGCACGGCGCTCCCCGTCGCCGTTTAACGCCCGCCTCACGGCCGGCCCGCTCGCTGCTCGAGCACACCCAGGCAAAAATCAGAGGCATCCCACATCTTATTTTTAACTTGCTTGCAGTAAACAACCACACACCCCTTATGGAAGACATTCATGAAATTCAGTGGCTATCGACGATTAGCTGAATATGGGAAAAATAACTGCTCTTCCAGCCAAGGTATCCTCATCTCAGCTGCTGCCGCTGGGCTGGAGCCTGGATGCCCTTAGCCGAGCGACTTCTACCACAAATCAGCCTGAAATATTCTCTGGGGTTTATATTAATGCAATGTCAATAGTTCAGAGATTTAAAAATAAGTAAATACATTTTAAAAAAAGAGGTTCAGGCTGCCTGCTTCTCTCAGCTGACTGCACTTTGTACATCTAGCCAGCTTCCCCGTACTCTCATACTCTCCCCTATTTTGTATGGGGTTTCGCCCATATCGCGAGAGAATAACATTTAACAGATTAATTAAATTCCAATTCCGCAAATATTGACAGGGGTGAGAAAACGGAATTCATCTTAAATCAGATTGACATTTATTTTTCTTAATGATATCCTATGGTTTAACTTTAATGATAACATCATTCCCTCATTTCATTTTGCATCGAGATGATTTCCTTCAACCTACTCTTGGAAGATTTTTATTTTTTACAGTCACACGACATGTTGCTGTGACTTTTTACTTTATTCTACATTTTTATAATAAAGCTTCATGCCAGCACGTCTAGTTTGGACAGTAAATGGTAAAGGCCTATCGCATTGTCCCAAACAATCGTATTTGTTGCTGTCTTAAGAAACAAACCCAGCAGCATTAGATTTAAGTACATTTTCCCTATTTAAAGAATCAGTTGCCAGTATGGAGGCTGCAAGTGCAAAAACTTAAGAGGGTTAAATCACAACAGTCTCGTTACAGATAATTCCTTCACCCAAGAGCAGCAATGTGGCCATGAATTTTAATTTTTTTTGTCATTAAAAACATGCCTTTGGTGCAAACAAGAATGGAGACTGCTGCGCTGGATGGCTATGAGCATTTCGAAGAAAGTCCCTCTGCCCCGAAGGCTTCCAGAATTAATCGTGAAGTGAGGGGCACAGCTCCTTGTGAGCACCATCTACAAAGCTTCTCCCTTTTTTCTTTTCTCCCCTTAAATGCACTTTGCATCTAGAAGTTACCAATGGTCCCCTAACCTTTACGGTTAGATGAAAAACTGAAGATCGGTTATTTTTGCAAGTGCAGATTTGCGTCAATTTCCTTGCAGCTCATCAATAACCTGCCTTCAGACAGGAATGCAAATATACTGGAAAGTGAAGCAAAAACAAAACAAAACAAAAGTCAGACCATCAGAAAACCCTCTGGGCTGGGAGGAAAGCCCCTAGAAACCATCACACTTCCCTCACCATCACAGAGACATCCTGGCTGGTGCGAGCCTGTGGCACAAAACGCACAGCTTGTGCTTGAAGCTATTTTTAATTTTACGGCTTCTTTGGGGTGTTTATTTTCCAGTTTTTGTGTTTCCTAGTTATCCAAACTGCTGTTTCATGTATTATTAACAATATGATAGCTGTAACTTAATTAGCTCAGCTGCTTGGGCAGAAAGCAGGGGTTTTGTTACTTCCATGGGGTGCATCGCCACGGTTAACCGAGTATTAGGTGAGGCACAAAAATCCACACACGGCTGCTTGTTGGACACCAGGTTTGCACATCTGGGTGTACCTTCATGTTTTCACAGCACCAGATATAACCACACATTTTCTTGGGATCTGAACTTAATGTCAAACTGCAAGCGTGTATTTACCTACGATTTCTAACTATTTTTCAGCTGTTTACTTTGGACAGACAGGTTTTTACTGTTAAAGGCTTAGTTACAGCGCTGCAATAATATGAGATTTGCATTTGCTGAAGGGTGTATTTCCCCAAAATAATGGCCAAGTGCCATCTCAACAGGATATCCACAGGCTGTACGAGCACGTGTCCCCCAGTCCGCACAGCTTCTCAATCACGCAGTAACAATTAACACTATCAGAGCAAACCATATTAGTTTACATCTTCTGCCCAGCGAGGAAAAAAACAAAGAAATAATAAGGCTGTCAGACTGGAGACAAAAAGCTGATGCAGGTGACAGTAAGACGGACAGAACGCCAACCTCAAACTAATTGATTTGGTTAAAAGAACTCAGAGGCTTCCAAAATAACATTTTGGCTACAGACGTAAGGTTGCGACTGCTTTTGCCCCCCAAATGCCACATTTCTCAGCAGCATTACATTGTCTTGTGCAATTGTCACTGTCAGCCCGTACCAAATGGAGCATCCAGGAAGGATTTTCCCCTCCCACAAAGTTATTTTCACCCACAGCTCTGGGGTTTTCCAACTGATTTTACACCTATAAGCAATGTTACATTCCACCTGGTAGCAATTCTGTTCTGCTCAAGAGCAGCAGTCAGAAAACCTATGCTGCTGCTCCATTAAAAATGCTGCACTGAATTCATTAGGAAAACAAACAGAAATCAATGCTTAAAGCAAAAAAGTCCTGTTAAATCAGAAGAACACACACTTTTCAACCACAAGCAAGTATTTAGACAGTTCCGGCCGAAGCTCAAGAAAGACTCAGGTAGCCAGGACATGACAAACATGAAGAATGGCTCGGGATGAATACGTTAGCAGAACACTCCCGTTAAAGTGATCAGCGGCATGCTGGTATGTAAATCACATTAAGATTTCAAAAGCATCAGTCCATCATACGGCTCGTATCACAGGACCTCTCACCGCTGCACGGACAGGAAACCTTCAACCGAAAAACCAAGACCCCAGAACCGAGTCCTGCAACGGCCGCACCGATGATCACACTGAGCCCTCCGGTCCGGAGCGAGCGCATTCTACTCGCGGCCAACTGATGGACAGATCAATTAACCAAAAGACTGGCCCAGCCTCTCGCTCTGAGGCTCGCCTGCTCCCGACAATTACAACTTCAGATGGAGAGCGTGCATGAGGGGCAGCTGTATTCTTTAAAACAAAACAAAACCAGAACCTCTTTCAGATGAGCACTCATGGAAAGAGAAAAAGAAAGGGAGGGAGGGGGAGGAATAGAAGGCAAAGAGAATAGACCCCAAATGTCGATTTTTTTTTTTTTTTTTCCGCCTCAAGTTCTTGCGGATGCTCTTGTGAAAGAGATGGGGTCCCCACGACTTCCCGGCATCCCCGTGCCGGCAGCCGTCTGTCGAGCACTCGCTAGCCTGCCGCGATCTGCCCAGTCACATGCGCTGGCTCCTGCATCTCGTAGAAGCAGCTGGAAAAGAGGGAGCCAGCGAAGCCGCCTCCATTAGGAGCTACCGCTACACAAAAGGAGAAGAGGAAACAAGCCCTCAGCCACCGGAGCTACCGACAGGAACAGAGAGATGTCCAGGGCCGGGCAAGTGCAGCGGAGAGGAGGCCGGGAGGAGAAAAAATGAAAGAGGATGGAAATTAGAACTCCCGCACCGTGCCCCGAGCAGGCTCAGAGCCACCTGCGCTCAGCGCCGACAAACCGCCCGCAGCCCACGCGTGGGGCAAACGGGGAGACGGGTCCCAGGAGCCGCCGGGCCCGTCACGGGGCGACGGGGTGACAGCCGGGGCCGGGCCCGGGCCCCCACAACG
>VXAL01001170.1:105771-146176 GCA_013399475.1 Chauna torquata | reverse complement strand
ACCACAACCCCCCCCCCCCCCCCCCCAAAAGAAAAAGAACAACAAACAAAAAACAGGACACATGAATGAACCACACAGTTAGTGGTTCCTTACTAGCCCCCAGCCCATCCCCACCACCCTGCCTTGTCCATGTTAGATGCAGCTTATGCCATACTGTAATTCCTTCAGATCAGCAATAAACCTACAGCTTCCCAGCATTCAGCAGGCAGATTCTTGGACAGAACTGATGCTGAAGTTTAATGGTGAACAGGGAATTCGGACATTTACCAGCTCCTTTTTGGTGAAGGCTGGAGGTGAGGCCACCTCCCCTGTTCTAGGTGTTCGGACTAAGAGAACATCTTTAGCACGGTCAGGTCAAGGATGTAAGACTGCATGCTCCAGAGCCATACAGGAGCAGGAAGCATGACACAAAGCCATCTGTGGAGATCCCTCCCTTTTGAGAAAACTAATTTATTCTGAAGAGGGACCTTTCCTCATCCCTTTCTCAAAGGGATGGGGGAAGGAAAAAAATGTAAAGCCAATTGCTGATTACAGAACAACATGGCCACAGGTCTGCTGTTCTTCAATCCATTAGCACACAGAGGAGACCTGGACTGTTTTTTCTGCCCCCCTCCCCCTTATCTACAAAGAACAAACCACCAAAGTCCCAACAGGAGATATTCCTACCCCAATTTCTGGCCCGCTTTTTGGGAAAGGAACAACATTCAGTACTCCTCTTCTACCTACTGCCTGAATAGCTACAGAACAGGGATCTGCTGTCACTGCGCTCCCCGTCTCACATTTTGGTCTGTGAGGTTGACTACAGGCAGAAGAGGCTGTAAAGCCCCACAGCTCCAGCACGATCCAGGCACGGATTAAGGGTCAGATTTTCTGTCATTGTACCCCTCACTCATCTCAACATGTATCAGGGTGGGAGAGACACAGACAGCTGAAGCAGTGCAATCAGACAGAAGAGAGCTTCTCACGAGCCCATGACAGCGCCTGCAAACTACACTGCCACTGATGCAAAGCGTCACTACACCGGCAGCTTGCAAACAGGCAGGGAAGCTTAAGCAACAGGCTTAAAACAAGTTCACACACTAAAAGCAGCAACTTGCAGCAGTCTGGAGGATCCTGCACTGACTGGTTCCTTGGTCAGGCCTCGGGGAAGGACTTGGCTGCGGGGAACAGCACTGAGCGGGAGGATCGCCAGCTCCCACCTTTCCAGGCAGCCTCTGCAGATGGGGCTTGAGCCCATCTGTCCGCTTGGAATCGCTGAGGTCACATCTTCACATGGCTCCTGGCACGGCTGTGGTGATGGGGCTGGGTTAAAAAGCCATCTTTACTTCAGCTGGATTCCCTGCAGTTCAGGAGATGGGACACCAATGTACAGGAGAGGCAGATGCAGCCAAGTACAGCTTCACTTCCCAGGATGTTCTCTTTGAACCTATAAAAAGAGAAAACAACACACCCATAAGCGTGTAGTCGGATACGAAGTCACACTTGCCATGCACGAAGATGAATTTGATCTTTAGCAAGGGAGCCCTGATAGCAACTGGAAAAAAAAAATACTATAGGCTAGCCTAAGAGAAGACTTTTATTTTCATTTAATAAAAAAGATCAACCTCTGCTCCTTCAGCAAACTATAACATGACATGCAGGTTTTCCAACCTCAGGTACTTGCTTAATCAGCTATACCCTCCCTGAAAGGAAACAGCCCAGGCTTACTCACCTGCAGCTGCCCTTTCTATTGCTACTCTCTGCCCTGAAAAAAACCACCCACCTCCTCAGGCTGCTTTTTGTACCAAACCCATTTAACCCCCACTTCTCCCTCTCAGTGCTCTTCCCAGCATTTCCAGGTGTCTCCTCAAATAGGCAGGCACCAAAACAACAACCCCAAATCTGAATCAGCTGAGATATCTCAGCCCGCCGGTTGCCTCAAAGTAAAAAAATGCTTGTGCTACACTGGCTTTAGCAGCAAGAGATGGATTTAGTGGTCCCCCTCCTTTCCCCCCGACCCTGACTCTGGGGCTAACCCAGTAAATACTAAAGGCCAAATTAATCCCTGGTGGGGCTCTATTGACTGACTTGGAATTATATTACACCAAAAAGTAAATTGGCTGTCAGTATTTAGGTACGCAACATACCAGCTGTGGTTACATAGGCAGTTTCCGTTGAGATTTCTGTTCAAACATCAGCTTTTGCTCATTCTTAGCTGGGTGAAATATTTCCCCTTTTCCCTTGAAAGCAGACAGGAGGGATTTGGGCTGCACGAGAGGGGTCTGACTGCACAGAGGTGCCCTAGATGATCTCATTACCTGCAAAAACAGCAAGTAAAAAGCACTGTTATTTGAGTCTGAGGGAAGCATCTGCAGGTTTTTAGCTTCTTTGATGCTATGAAGGTTTAATTTATTTTTATTTTTATTTTATTTTTTTAGTTTTAAAAAAGTTGATACTGCATGTGTCAGATGCTATCTTCTACCAATCAACAGCGCCAGGGCAGCTCAGCACATGTGCACTGCAAAAGAAAGGGGATTGTTACGCTGTGTTTCTTATTTTGCCTTTCATCTTAAGACTTCAATGTGCTTTTGTGAGGAATGTATAAGCACCATGAGCCAAATGTATTGATGGAGGAAAAAAAGCTGAGGGACAATGAATCTTATCTTTGAGAATAGCTTGGTGGGGACCAGCACAGCAAAGAAACGAGGTTGGGTTAAATTAAAACAGAAAATCGCAGGAGTAAGAGTTAAAAACACACCTCAGTGTTATCATGGGCTGAGGTGAATGTAGGTGTGTGCTTAAGAATATTGCAAAATAAGGATTAAAACTGAGGGTTCTGCTTTATGAGCCGGATCATGGCAGTGCTAGTGAAAAATTCATATGCACGGGAAGAATAAAATGTTATGCCTTATGTTCCCTGGGTAGCCATTATTTTATGAAGTGTGATTCGCAAGAACAGTGAGACCGGAGAAATCTGAACGCAAAACACATGTCCCAAAAAGACACGATGGGAACGCACACAGTAATTATATGACCATCTGCAAACAGCGAGGCTCAAGGATGGGGTTTTAGTGGGCTCCGAGCGCTAGCACAGCTGCGAGCGATGGCTCCGCTCAGCAGGGCTGCGGCGAGCAGAGCCGCTTCTTCGCCCCACAGCTCCTTGCTTTAGCCCCAGTCAGCGCGGATAAGTCAGTGGGAACAAAAACATCACTATGTTTACAACTCAAAACATTTACTTTTTTCCTTGCAAGAACTAATACAGGAAACCTAATAAGAAATCCCGACGGCACGAGCTGAGGCCAGCCTGCATTTCCGTAGGAAACAGCTGCATCACCATTAAAACTTCAGCCCTCTTCTCTTTGTGTCCCTCAGGTGCACTGAGCTGATGCCAGCACACGTACGTGACAGTGACATTCCTTGGCGCTGCTGCCGGTGGCAGAGGGGCCGTGTCTGATCCTGCAGGCTCCCGGGCGGTTGCGTTCAGCCANGGCTTTGTCAATCCCCGTGGCTGGCTCTTCTGCCACCGCTCTGGTTCCCCAGGTTTGAAACAGAGGCGATCGTACTTAATGTGTTGCACAAGCGGCTAAATATCCATGAACTGTGCTAATGCCAAGGCCTTAGGGCAGGTGAGAGAGCCCCAGGGGAAATGAAGGAGAGGAGGACGGGGTGAATGGGGAATGAGCTCCCCGCCGCTCCTCCGTACCATCCCCTGCATCCACATCCACAGCCTGCTGGCATCCCAGGCGAAGGGGTTATCAATAATTTGGGAGTCAAAAGAAAACGACGTGGTCTTTAGGAGCATTCCTGCTGTCCCCATGGACATTTCAGTGTGAGTGCTGTGGCACCGAGGAACAATCTGCCTTCCCCTCTGCAGCCCCCAGCCAGGAGATTTAACAACCCAGTGGTCTCAGCTGCTAAGGCAAGCCATCCCTCCTCCATCCTTCTGCTCTGACTTGCCCCGGTATAAATCTGGGCTACGTTCCCCAACCTGACATGAGTGTCATTGCCATCAACGCTTGTACCTACAAAAGCTGTCTCAAACATTAGGAGATTTCTGGGAATTTTGTGACCTCTGCAGAAAAAGCCCTTCTGCTATCCTAATTTTCAGGTTCGTTGAAAGATGTCGTTGTGCAGAACCTCCTTAGTTTGCAGTGAATCCAGCTGCAGATGACTGGAGTTGTGAATTAGTGCCTAATCGGACAAAAACCACACGAAAAGGAAGATAATGTTTCTCAGAATGGACTTTGCTCATTTGTTTTATCATTTGTATATTTATTTGAATTATTTATGATAATACTTTGTAGTAGCATCTGTAGTGTATTTGTGAAAATAATGAAATCCAATCTGCATGAGGCCTGACTTACTAAATTTTTGCAGAAAGGTGAGGAGAGACTGCCCATTTTTGCAGGTTTTAAGGAGATTTAGTAGACAGTGGGTTTAGGAGGTTCCCTGGTAGTGAGAAGCAGTTTCCAGGGTTCATTCCACTCCACATCTATTTGCATGCATTGCTTGATAGCCATCTAAAATAAAAACACTCTGGAATTGAATATTCCTTGGCTGGTGCCAGCACAAAAGCTGATTTTTCCCAGAAGTCCAAGCTGATGTGGTACGGCTCCTTTAGACTGCATTCACATCATGAAAAAGCAGCTACATTAAAAAAACTGAAGCCAGGAGTGTTTATTCCAGCTGAAAGAAAACACGTCCAGGAGTTTTGCATGATGTGGCACTCGCATCAGAAATACCGGTGCATCTATTTAAACTGGGGATGATATTTTCCCAGCTTCCTTATTCTGCTGAGTTTCAGATTGCTGAGCACACAGGGAATGCATTTATCTCCAGATCGCTCTTACTCATGGATTAATTCATCAGGCTTTCAGACTAAAGGTGGCTCAGGCTTTACGAAACAACTCAGCTCTGAGGCTGTTTATGGTAAAATCAGGGCTTTCTTACTCGACAGATTCTCCTCTGCCACTCTTTGTACCACACCATGCTCTAGGCATGTACCAAATAAGCATGATCCAAAATACAGCTACCCCAAACCTTTTCTCACACTGATTCACTGCTTTAATTTGAACAGGTGTACCACAGTCTGGTTGTAAATTGAGCAAATTTGCCCTGTGGTCACTGAGACCTCGTTACCACAGGACCCTGGGAGAGCAGGCTTTTTGAAGCACAAACCCTTGTGCTGCCTTAAGCACTTTGGCGATGCTCTTAAGCACCACAGGGCACCTCAACCTCAAGTTTTTGAGCTAAAGGTGCATTTGAGAGCACCTGAAGGTACATTGGCATGAGAGAAACACCCCCCCATCACTTCTTCCCAATCCCCCCCAGAGCGCTGGGCTCTCATCACTCGGCCAGCCTTCTCCCTGCATCCTCGGTACCAGGTCGTGCCTTGCCAGGTGTCTGCTGGGGCAGGCTGAGGCAGTGCCGCACGCAGAGCCCCTTCCCTCTGGACCTTGCCCTGTACCACACCAGCATCCCAGGGCAAAAGGTGACGGCAGCTCTTTGCTCAGCAATAAAATAGGGTGGGAAACAGCAGCCTCTGAATCAATAGCGGGTGCTGCCGAGAACGAGACTGCACGTCTGAAGCACCTGACGTGGCTGAAACCCTGTTGTCACCGTTGGAAAACCATCACCCCATGCCAGGTCCCGCCTTACTGCAGCTTTTCAGTGCCTTCGGGGCTGCGTGCATGAACAAAGCACCCGCTGCTGCCTATGGGCGCGATGCCGGGGCAAACCCCATTAGCTGGGCAAACCCCGTTAGCTGGGCAAGCGATGCTGCAGGGGAAGCGGTCACAAGAAGGGATACTGAAGGGCGTCATAAGAAAGCATCATTATTTTTGTTTTCTAGCTGGAAAACTGTACCAAATTCCAAGTTACAGCATCTCCTGCTGGTCAGGCTTGTGGAGCTGTTTCTAGAGAGTTTGTCCCCATTTCCCCATTGGGTTTTTGGCACAGTGGTATCCAGCGCCCTGCTTTTGGTAGGAGAAATCCTGGAGCACCATGAAATACTTGGATAGCTCTAACACATTTCTGGGCACATTTCTGCTTCATTGAGGAACTTCTGCCCCCAATTTTCCTTGGCCCTGCTTGTCTGCTTTTGTGCTATGAGGAAATGCGATAGGTGATGTATAGCACATAATATGCCACTGGCAAAAGCCAGGATTGGACACATCTAGATATGCATTCAGACACTCGGGGCTCTGCCTGCCGCCCCCTGCTCTATAAAGAACATCAGATCATTATTTTTAACGCGGAAGGGGGGTTGCTAGATGTTTGTTTTTCCCTAAGAAACAGCCCCTTTGTGCAGCCGCACCTCACTGAAAGGGGACCTGCGAGTGGTGTCTGTGCTCGTTTGTTTCAAAACTCGCCCAGGTGTGTAAAGCGACAGATCTGAACCTTGCTTCCTCACCTGGAGCCGCAAAAGGGAGGCTTCCCTCCAGGTCATACTGGGTGAAGGCACTCACGACATGTCCTTAGGAAAGTCCAGGGTGAGCTAGGGAACTTGCTTGCCTCACTTTTAAACAGACAGAAAACCTGAAACAAAGAGGCTGGCATAATTTTGAAGTGATTTTGTATGTAACAAATAAGGAACATGATAAGCAGAGCTTTTGCAGGCCACCTCTAAGGCTTTTTTTAAGAAAAAAATCCCACTATAAAATGAAAATACATTGTGGGCAAAGTATGTGAAGTTTAAATGGAGTGATATGCAGCTCTGAAGTGATATTTGCCTTTGAAAATGTGATAGATCTATTCACCATGCAGATTCGGGATCACGGGCACTGATTGCCCTGAAAAATCGTATTACCACAATTTCTTTGCCCCTACACATAAGCTGCTCGCATCACGAAGCCAACACAGCTCCAGGACAACACTGGATCCTGGTCCAGCTTCATCCGCTGAATTGCTACAATTAAATCTTAGGTGCAGAAGATTTGTCATTGTAGACGGATGCTTCACTTTGGGTCTCAGAACTGGCAAGTTTGGTATGTAAAGTGTGTTTTTGTAGATATAATAAGTAATAATATCTGTAACTTCAATTTTCTGTACATATATATCCATCGTAAAGAAAACACATTCTGACCTGGGAGCTGAAATAAAGGAGCTTAGCAAAGTCCCCCAGGCACCAAGGGCAGCCCTGGGCCAGGGGTGTTGCTGTGGGGACACCTGGGGCCACAGCAGGGATCCTGGCTGGTGTCGTCGCTTCCCTGCCCCGCACACCGCGTCCGACCCGTGCCTGATCGTGTCCAGTAAGCATCTGAAAACGGAGCACCCGAAAACCTAGCATCCCAACCGGCTGCTCGGGTTTGGAGTGAAGCTGAACACCTACCGCAGACCTGCAGCCCCCACCGCTCTCCGTCACCCCGCTTACCCTCGGCTCTCCAAATCGGAAAGGCTCGATTCGGAGCTGTAACCGTTTTTTTTTTTCTTTAATGTGAAAAAATGCCCTTCCTGGATGCTTTGTCCTGTCCCCCAGTTCCCAAAGGTGCCCAGCACTGTGAGGACCACCCAGCATCCCCCGTGGGGCTGTTTGCAGCCCTGACCGTTGCCTTTCACTGTGTGTTCTCAGCAGCTCGAGGCCAGGCTCAAACAGAGCAGCAACACTTCCTTGGGCATTTGCTGGAAAAAGCTCAGAAAGCCTCATTAAAATAATAACAGCTCAGTGGCGGGGGGAAAATACACATATGCACATGGTCTATTAACCTCTGCTTAATCCCGCAGGCTGCAGGGATGAAGTAGGGTTCAGCACCCGCATTTTGAGGCTCGTGTGAGTGCTGGGGAGCCTCTGCATCCCCATCCTGCTGCTTCGGGTACCTGGAGAGCAGCAGAAGAGTTAAGATAACAAGGGGGCAGGAAGTTACTGTGAGGCCTGGAGTTTAGCTGTACAAATCCTATTAGCATTAACATCAGCTGTGTGGCTAAATCCTTGCGTTCTGCACAGAAATTGAATCCCTAAGGGTCTGACTTAGATCAACAAATACTATGACAGGGAGAGCGGGGACTGGCATCCCCGTGCACAGGAAGTTTTGTCTGGGGATGGTGGCTCCTGTGGGAAGTAAATCAGGCAGAGTTTGGGGATTTGGTGCTGCTGCTGGGCAGTGGATCCAGAGGGCAAGTAATTATCTGGGGCAAGTGATGTACCCTGAGTGGGCAGCAGCAATGGGATGAGCATAGCCTGAAATAGCAAGAGAAAAGAGGGAGAAAAAGGTAAAAGTGAGGGGAAGGGGCAGGGGAAACAAATGGCGAGGGAGAAAGGATTTGAGCAAGGGGGAAGGAGCAGAAGGAAGAGGGATTGTGGAGTGGCAAACACGGATGAGAAGGGGAAAATGGGGAGAAAAGCAGAGGGACTGGGTGTTTTTTGTGGCCAGACATGGAGATGCCCTGCCCGTAGTGATAACCTGCAAGAGGATGCAACCTTGGCAGAGCACAAGGCAAGAAGAAAAGCCTGCCAAGCACATAGTGGGTGAGTTGCAGATGCTGGCGCAGCCCGTGTGCTGAAGAAATGCACAAACACATGCAAATCCCGCTGGGACACGCTGTAGAGGCAATTCCCACTTCTGTCCTTTCTCTTGGTTTAAACAAGGGGGCTGTAATTTTTGGCACATGGTCGTGCATGCCATGCCGAAGTACTGCAGCAGGGATGAGCACCCAGCGCTTCGCAGGTGTCGTTTAGAAAAGCACCAGGCTTCTCTTTAATTTTCTTTCCTACACTTTTCCTTTTCACTTTTATTACAGTGAGAGAGTGAGAGAAAGGGAAAAAAGAAAAGAAAAAAAGGAAGGGGCAATCCACCATTTCTTCCAAGGCTTTGAAACACATCAGCATCGATATCAGTCTTGATAGATTGGCTCCCACGAGAAAAGAAAAAACATTGCAGCTTTCCTGCCTGGGAATTGGGCATCCGGAACGGGAGGAGGAGAGCCCTAAAACCAGGTCCCATCTCCCCACCAGGCACAAGCAGCTTCATGCCATAGCTCTACTCCCCAGCCCCTTTTGCCTGTTTTTGTTTTTGTTTTTGTTTGTTTGTTTGTTTTTGTTTTGCCTTTTTTCAGCCCTGTGACAGCACCGAGTGGTGAATATCACTGAATAACTTGGCAAGGTCAGCGAGTTGTAAACAGTGGAGCCAGGGAGCCTGCTCACTCACCGGCATTCTTTTCATCGGGAAATACACTGGGCTTTCAAGTAACCACAGGCAGCGCTCAGCTTGGTGCAAATAACCCGCGGAAACACAGCAGCAACTTCAGTAAGTGCTGGAGGAGTCGTCATGGGGTCGCACGAGATGCTGGCATGGCACGGCTGCACAAAAAGGGCTTTTCTGCGGAGATGATGGATTGGTGTGTGGAAGCTGCATTAAGCTGGGGGGAAAGGGAGATGGTGCACGCCACGAATCAGCAAGGGATAAGCTGAGCCTGTTTTCTCAGCTCGTTACAAGTGTGTGACATTTTCCAGGGGCGCGTTGGCACCGCTGCCACAGAGGCAGAACAGCCACGGCGGTCGATCTCGCAGGTCCTTTCCCAATGGCAGCATCTCCCTGCAGGATGCGGGATGCTGCAGGTGAGGGGGACGTCTCAGCGTCTCCTTCTGCGGGTGCAGGTGGCCACGGCCCTGGGCTTGAGGAGTGGCTTAAACCAGTGGCCTGGCAAAAGTAATTATTAACCCCAATACCCTCGTGAGATCCTCACCAAGGACTTCAGCTCCGCTAGTTGAAAGCATTCCCACGGTGTGAATATTCCTGCTCTTCTGGTACACTCTGTGTGCCCAAAGTAAAGGGACCTGGACAGGCTGGGGAGGGGGCTGACAGGAACCGCGTGCAGTCTGGCAAGGAGCAAGGCAGAGCCCTGCCCCTGGCCAGGAACAGCCCCAGCACCAGGACCTGCACCCAGCATGAAACCACCTGGACTTGGTCCTGGGCAACCTGCTCTAGGTGGCCCTGCTTGAGCAGGTAATTAGAAGGCCTCCAGAGGTCCCTTCCCACCTCCACCATTCTGCGATTCCAAGATTCTGTGAATTTTAATCCACTAAGGCAAATTTTTGTTCAACTCTAGGTTGGAAAGTGGATCTGAATGTGTCTTGGACAGAGAACGTGACCACTTGGCTGTCAGTGGGATTTTTTATCACCAAAATCAATCTGGCACCAAGATAAGATCCTTTCTCAAAATTGAGCCATCAGACACAGTCTGGGTGCAAGAGCCTGTGGGCAAAAGTCTCTGGTCAGGGAGGTACAGACTGGGCGATAAAGATTTCTCTTGGCCTCAAATTTAATGACCCACTGTTTATTTCCCTTAACCATCTCTGAAGTGTGCTTGGTGGTGTAGCCTTACTTCTGTCCCAGCCCAGCATCTGAAACAGAGATTTGGGCCATTGGGAAGGGATCGACCAGGCAGTCGGAGGTGCTGGTGGACACGGCTCCTCCGAGGCTCTGCACTGCACCTTGATGGGGTGATTGTGCTGGAGAAGACCCACGTGGCAACCTAATCACAAATCCCGTGTTCTGGGCAAAACAGTCCTTGCATCAGAGTGCTCATGATGAGCAAAGTGGTTTGGGTTGGATCGTCTCAACGCAGGTTAATGCAATTTTTCTTGACCAGTGCTGTCAGGAATTGCTTCCAGAAAGCTGTGCCAAATACTGTTTTGGATGGACACAAAGTTCGACAAGCTCAAAAAACCAAAATGCATTTGTACTCATCACAGAAACCATGTCAGCCTCTTCCAAGTTTGAGCAAGGTGGGTCGTTAGCTCTGTTTGGACAGAGCCTTATATGAAAAGCCATTTATTCTGCATGTTACTATTCATTATTCCCTCCAGTGTTCCCCTGGATGTTTGAGCTGAGATCTGCCTAATCGCATAAACCCCAGCTTCTCCTCGTGCCAGAACACGGAACAAAGTCATAATTCTCATTCTGCAACCTCGCCGGCTGTTGCTATGGGAATGCTTGCAGTACCATGGGTTCAGCAGTGCCGCTTCCCTGGGCGCGCAGGTAGAAGATGGTTTTGAGCGGAGAGCGTGTCCCAGTTTGAACGGTGAGCTTTGACAATTAGCCAGGGAAGTTACAAATCACTCAATCAAAGTGACAGTGCCAGACTCGCAGGGGACCTGCTTTCGGAATTGTAAATGATGACCCGAGCGAGCCTGGCTCAGCTGGAGGTATCTGAAGGCGCTGAGATTTTGACGTTAGGGTCCCCACATGCCTGAGATTCTCCTGCTGGATTTGCTCAGGAAGACAGTCGGGCTGAGTGATGCCAGGGGACCTCGGCCCCATCCCACGTCTCCTCCTGCACCTGTACTCAACCAGGATCCAGCGGAGACTTTTGAAGTACAAAAATCCCCTTGGAAACAACCCCTGGGGATGCCGAGATGTATTTGGGTGCGAATGACCGGCGGGGCAACCTCTCTCGAGGCCGGAGGCTGTTGCAGACTCCACCTGAGAGCAGCAACGCTGATAAATCCTCCTTCATCACATTACCACGGCTGGCAGTTGCTGCCAGGCCTGCTGCATCCCCCCAAAAAGGGGGAACTGGGGCACTGACCTGCTGAGATGCTGGCGTGGGTCCCAGCCAGCATCATCCCATACAGCACCAGGGATCTTCCCGAGCTCATTGGCAGAAAAGTTGCTAAAAGGTGCCACTAATGGCGTAAAATTTGGATTTGCACGGGGAAATTCAGAGCCAGGTGAATTTTCAAATGCACAACGAAGCTGCTCCTGACCATGGTTTGACTCCATCAAAGCTGGGGGAATAAAAATGCTTAAAGGTAATGAAGTTACAAGCAAAGAAATTCACTTCTGCATCACCGCTATAGACTTTATACTGAGTTCAAAACCACGTGGTACCATAACTTATTTCTCTGTGGAGCACACGCAGGACGCAGCCCATTTCTCCAGGACTTTCTGCTGTTCGCAGGCTGTCAGGGGGCGATTCAGCTGCCTCCGCGCTCTCCTGGATCTGCTGCCGCTCCCCAGGCGGGTGAGCAAAACTTTTCAAACCAGGAGGATAACGAAAGCTGAATGACAGACAAGAGCAGGTATTTTAAGAAATACTAACTTTTGCTAAATAGTTGCTGCTAGCAGGGTTTCTGCATGGACCAGCAGCAGGGCAAAGCCACTGTAGCAGCTGTCAGGGCATCGTTAGCTCTTCTTGCAAATCTCTGTGCGGTTTTTTTTGTTTTGGTTTGGTTTTTGGTTTTGTTTTTGTTTTGTTGTTGTTGTTGCAGAGCTCTGGGGCTCCGTGGGAGCACCCTGAAACACAGCAGAGATCAGCCCCTCTCCCTTTCCCCTCTCTTTTTTGTCTTCTGGAACACCCCAATAAAACAGAGGCCCCAAACTCCGGCAATGCCACGACTTGGCAGAGCAGCACAGGCACTTGGCCCCAGCCGCCCACTGCTGCAGGCAGGGGGCAGAAATAAAAGAAAACAAGCCTGGTTTTTTTTTTTTTTTTCCTGCCATTCATTGAAAAGATGAAAGAAAATATTTCCAGCCCAACTGCTGCCCTGTCACTGATGGGCGGGGAGGAATTTTGCTTTCTCAGATGCATCTTTTCAGCAGAGTCCTGGACCTGTAGCTGGGAGAGCCTCATAGGAGCATCTAGTCCTACCCCTCGCCCTAAATTTGGGTCAGAACATGCCACCATCATCTGTATCAAACCTCTTCTTGCTGTTCTCCAGCAAATAAAGGCCTCAGGCAGCCCATGAGCCTCACCCACAGCAATAAGTTTTGCTGGTGCCCACGGAAATCCTTCGTGCTGTGCAGGGGCTGGGTTTTGGAAACCAGCTGGTCCTTCTCCTAAAACAACACCCTCTGTTTTGGGAGACAGGAGGGAGGGTGCCAAGAGGTGCAGCGTGTAGTGAGGGGCATCAGAGCCGTGGAGCGACGGCGTTGCACGTCAGTAGTGCTGCTGCACGCCTCCCAGGTCGGCACTTGCCATTTTGCAGCAACGGCTTCGTATCGTGGGTCCTCAAAACAGGGTGGCTCGCAGGCGTCTGACAGAGGGGACGGCTTTAATGCTGATGCAGGACTGTAAAACCCTGAGAGAGCCACGCTGGCTGGCTGCTTGAGCAGATTTTTAATAGAACTTCTTACGCTAGAAGCTTTCCAGGGATCAAAGAAACGCTGAGTGCTTTATCGTCCCCTCGGTCTTTTTACATTTGGGAAGAGCCATAGGACTCGATCTGCCCTTCTTCTCCTCTACCCCACCACCAGTGGGTCAGAAATCACTGGATCCTTAAGCTCTCCAGCCTCGATCTCATCAGACCCAGGGGCATCGCACACAAACACCTAGATCCCCTTGAATCCACCGTTACCCTCCTCGGCGAGCCCCCTGCCCTCCCTCACGCTCCTCTGTCCCCTGACCCAGCTACACACTGGATCGTGGCTTTAATAGCTTCGAGAGGAATTTCTAAAGCAAATATTTTCTTTCCAAAGCTCTGTTCACTAGCTATAAACACAGGGAAACTTTGCATATCACAGACACGTTTTAAAGGGGGCTATAGCTCTGTGGTTAAAGCAGGAATCGAGGCGGGAAGGGGGGTGCAGATAAAGCTCCTACTTTTTTATTTTTAGAGAAAACCTTTAGTCAAGCACTGTGTCAGGCCTCCCTACCTTTTGGCCAAGCCAGACCCTCCCAGATCTACGGTTTACCCTCTGCAGCACATCAGTCCCAGAATGCAGCATCTCCCCGCATTGGTACCAGCAGCATCCCACAAGCGTTCCTGTGTCCCCAGTTAAAAAAAAAAACAAAAAAAACCACCCACAAACAATATGCAGGCACCTGGGGAAAAAAAAAAAAAGGAAAAAGAAAAAAAGTCATGCAGGGTTCAGACAGTTTTGGCGCTTGTTTGGTGCTGTCATTAACAGCCTGGGTGATGGACTTGATTAGAGTAGGCTTGTTTAAGCAAGGAGCTCCTCGATCCACAGCATCCCAAGGGGGAAGCCCAAGACGTCTGCCTTGCAGCGAAGTCCTCTCAGCAGCAACCGCACTGTTTCCTCCTGGAAACTCGGTAAGATTTTCTACCTGAGAAGGTGGCTTCAAAGACGTGAGCGGGGCCAGGAGGACAGCGTCTCTCCCGGCGCGGCCTCTGATGTGGTTATGGTGCGTTAGAGATGAGGGGGAGCGCGTTTCGCTCGCTGCCTTGAACTAAACCCACGCGAGCAGGGAGGATGCCATTCAGCTGAGGAGGGCCAGATAAGAAAAGGTGTATATACGCTTCAATTTTTGTTTTATTTTATTTTTTGATGGGGAAGTGCTCACAGGAGGAATGGGTGATGTGGTGCTGGAGAAGATGGGGCAGTTACAGCACTGGGCTTGCACTCTACAAGGGCTCCAGCAGCCCCATCTCTGCATTTGGGGCTAGAGACACCACCATGAGGTATCTCCAGCATGGTCTCCTTCCTCCCACTAATGCAGCTGGGATGGGGTATTTAATTAAAAAGCTGATATTCCCATTTTGGTGCAAAAAAACACAAAAGGCATTTCCTTCACCAGCATGGGGTTGGTAGGCACACCACCCACCGAAAATAATCCCCCTGCAGAAGACATTTAACAACAAAGCAACCAAAACCCAGGGACAAGTGAGCACAAGATGCTCCTCTCACCTCTTTAAGCACCCACCTGCGTGCAGCGAGGACATAAGATCCCCCCAACCTGTTGTCCAGCTCTGTTCAGATATGGGGAAAGAGGGAAAATACAGGGATTTGCGCACCTGAAAGTCATTAAATCCGCAGGATCTTCCCCCATGCCCCTTCTCTCTAGCTAAAGGGAGCCCCAAAAGAGCACGGCCCATTGGCCACAGCCAAGATCTGCTCACCAGCCTTTCCTCGCTGTGATTACAACCCTTAATTTCTGATTTTGCCACCTGCACTACATTTCATAAAATTTTAAAGCTAATGGTCTGCCAACCTCAAGTGGCACCGGAGCAGATGCTTAAGTGCAGACCAGGATGAATAAATTATGGGATGTGTGGAAGGAGCAGTGAAGGAAGGATGGGTCTGAACGGAGATATAATTGATTTAAATGACATTGTCCATTGTAATCACCTGGGATTTGCTCTTTGGGCACAGTCAGAATAAGAGATGCAGCAATTAAAGATACTGGTCTAATGACTGCATGCAATCCCTGCTCAGACTTTTGGGGCAGCTCCACAGTTTTATGCCTCTTTATCCCACCTCAAGCATCAGGTGGGGAGAAGAAACTGCGGTCTGCATCCACATGCTGCCATTCAGACCCTTGTACTAACGAGTGGAGAATTTCTTCTCTTTCCTGTGGTGGGCACCATCCCAAAATAAAGCAGATTCCACCCTTTTTGGTGGGTCATATATCAAGAAACTGGAAAGGAAAACAGAGGGGCAGCAGCCGTGCAGCGAATGAGTGATGTCAGTCTCGGTCTGCCCGTGTAGGCCCAGGACTGACCTTGTCACGTGCGTTTGGGGAGCCTGAGGTTTGAAATGGACGTTAGGGAAGGGGAGAGCTGCAGAGAGAAAGCACAGAGATGATTTGGTGCTGGAGGAAAAGCTCCACTGTGAGATGCTTACGGGGATCGACCCGGTCAGGTTAACCGCCAGAGCGCTGATGCATAAGGATCTGCAGAGAAGAAAATATTGGGTGTTAAAGAGCTTTTTAATTTCATGGAGAAAGACATAAGAAGAATCATTGGCTGGACACCAAATCCAGACCCAGCAGCAGCTCAAGCTGCTTTTTTTTTTTTTTTTTTTAACTGTGAGGATTTTTAAAAAACGACCATGACAGCTACAGACTTTTGTGACAACCTCAGGCAAGGTACTTAACCTTTCAGCCATCCCTCGTGATGGGTAAGATGTTCACCCGGCAGGGATAAAGACATTTGCTTGGCAAAGCCGTGCCTACCCCAGAGTTAATTATTCCCTTGCATCTCAAGAGCTTGCTGCTCCACGCGTCCTCCCTACCCGACGGACGCTGCTGTGACATGCTGATGGCCAGGGTTTGTCCCTGTGCCCCTCCAAGAAATGGCATTTTGGGGCCAGCAGCAGCTCGATGCCACACATGCGAATACTGGCCCCAAAAGGGCAAAACGGTGGCAAGAGGGACAGACTCACACCATAGCAGAGCATCCCCCTGGTTGCTCAGATAAATAAAACAAAGCGCAGGAGGTGAATGATTCCTATGCCCTGAATTGATGGGGATCACCTCTCTGGATGCTCAGACACCCTCGCTGTCCCCCAGGGACGTTCATCTCCATCCTAAAACTGCAGCAGGGACTGGGACGGAGGAGGTGGTGACCGGAGGCACTGCCGGCAGCAGCTTCGGGGCGTTCACGGGCGCTGTGGTTTTGGAATATGCATGCAGGGCGCTTGGTAAGAATGCCTTGATCCTGCTCGCAGCTGCTGGGCAATGCTGCAATGAAGATAATAGGTGTACAAAGATGAAAGGCATGTTCTAACAACAAAAGCAGCCAGGTGGAAAACTGCAGGGAGATGTCGCTGCTACCAGCGAGAGCTGGTTTTCCAAATCGTGCTGAGTCAGTGGAAAGAAGGACATGCGTGTCCGCGTGCTGCGACGGCAGCTGCCTCCTCAGGGAAAGAGCAAAAGTCCCTTGTATTGGGGTGTTTCGGGTTTTAAGGGAATAAAAGTGGCTGCACGAGGCCAGGGCAAATGTGTCTGTGCCAGCGTCCTGCTCCCAGTGGTGGATGTGCCTGAGGACAGGGATTACGGGTGCTTCCCAGGGAGATGCTACGCAAAATCCTGCTGTTAATGGGGTCCGGGACAGCAGCAGGAGGGGAAGGAGCTGCAAAATCAAGCAGGACAAACACTGCTGCCACGCTCACTCAGTAATCGTACTTCCAGCTCCTCCGCAAGGCACTGTTGCTTTGCACAGGAGCTCACCCTCCCCTCTCCAGGGCTGGCAGCAGGACCCTGAGGAAGAGGAAGGAGTGAGTACCCATTTTCCCCTCTCCTGATTGGGACCACTGGCATCCTCCCCTCCGGGGCTCTTGGAGGCTGTTTGAGAGGACGGCGGCATAGCGGGGGTGTATTTGAGCCCCCTCCTCCCTTGCAATGCAGCAGGACCGTACTGTCCCCCTCGCACGCATCCGCTGCCATCTCCCAACCCAAGAGGCCACGCTGGGCATGGTTAGGATCGCCCGAGGCCAACGGGGCTCCTTTGCAACCTCTGCACGTCCCGACGCCTTGCGCGGGCAGACGGTGGCCGCTGCAGGCGGTTGCATAAACCTGCATTAGCCTGTTGCTAGCAGCCATCCCAAGGCTGTTTCACAAGCCAGGGGTTGCTGGTTCCCAGCAAGCTGCACCCAGGCCACAGCACGGCTGCAAGAGCCCGACCGGCACGAAGAGAGAGCGGGGCAGGACCCGGCCCCATGGGCTCTGTTTCTTACAGGTTTGCAAGCTCAGCTGCCGTTCTCCAAACCCTCACTGGTCCCACTGGGCCGCCCGAGCAGAAGGCGCTTTGGAAACACTGGCTCTGGGGAAAATCCTTGCCCAGGTGGGTACGTTCAGCTGGCAGCGCTGAGCACTGCACCCGCGGGAGCTGCGCAGAGGCCGTTTCTGCAGCATCATCTCCCTCGCAGTCATTAAGGACAGAAATATAACCGGGTTGGCCGGACGGACAGCCAGCGCTAAAAACAGCCTGAGCTCTGCATGCTGGGGGGGCACAACCGTGGCTGCCTACTCAGGTTGGCCCTGCGTGGGTTTTTGTCTTTAAACCTCCTCCAGGTGATGCTTGGGGCCAGTGGGGAAGCTGCGAGCTTTGCCTGTACCCAAGAAAGGCGTGCAGCGAGAGAAACCATTCCCACAGTGAGGCTGCCGGCAGATTTCACGAGCAGGTCCCAGCGGCTGCACCTGCCCCAGTGCAAGCATGAGGGCACCGAATCCCACCGAGGACCCCACCAGGCTGGAAAAACAACCTTTTTCTTTGTTTTCCAGGGTCACACTCACCAGCCAGCTGCCTTTTTGCTTTTCGGGGGGTCTCTGGTGAGCTGAAGCTTCATCGGACTGATGATGGGCTTGTTCTGGTTCTGGAGAAGCTCCTTGCTTTGCAGTGAGGCGCGGGGGGGACCACTGTTGCATGTTTAGCACCCCAACACAGCAGTGACAGAGCATGGCTAGCTTTATGGGGAGGGCACCGCCCCAGTAAAATCCCCTTCACCCTGCAAACAGCCAGGGCATGCGAGCTATGTCCATCGCGTCTCCGGCAGGAACAGCTGCAGGAGGGCACCCTGGCTCCCACCTCTGCTGTTGGAGGCAGCTGCAGCGAGCTCCGCAGGGCACCGGGAAATCTCGCACCGAGGCACCCGTGGGTGACAATGTCTGAGCGATGCAAGTGCCGCCCTCTGGTCCTGATGCCGCAGGGTGCATCTGTCCCACCATCACCACACCCACACATGCCTTATGTGACCAGTGCTGCCCCAAATGCTTTGTTTTTTGGGGGCACGTGGTGCACCTGGCCAGATCCTTTGCACCTCAGGGGCTGTCAGGATTTCTGCTCACTGACCTCCACGTGCCCAAGGGGAGCTGGCTCCGATCCCCCGCCACCAGCCCGGGGCGGACGGATGGACAGACACTCCTCCTCCAGCCGCGCGGATGGGATGCCTGCCATTTCCTTTGGCGAGAGTGCTGGTCGGAGGCTTTTTTTTTTTTTTCCCCCCATTCATACTGACAACTGGGCCTCAGCATCAGCTGCTTGTTGCTCAGCATCAGCCTTTCAGCAAACAGCAGGTGCAAGCGGTGCAACCCTGGGCTCCGCTGCAGTAATCCCCGCTCCCCCCCCGGGCCCCCCTCGCACAATATTGTCCCCTTGGCTCAAGAATGTTTTTGTCTCCCCTTCACAGTTGTGAATTCTTTTATATGGAAAAGAAATCTCTTTCTAATCTTCCTGCCTGGCCACTGCTCAGGAAGAGCGGGTGCATCGCCACAAGAGGGAACACGGCTCGGCACAGCTGTGCGGGGCTGCGGCCGCCTCTGCAGCTGGCACCGGGGTCTGCTCCCTCTGCGGCAGCTGCCTTCTGCGGCCCCTGGCCGAGCCCCTTCCCCATTTCCAGCACAGGCAGGACGCGTGGGGCCGTGCCACCTCCCTGCCTGCATGTGGGGCAAGAGCATGTGGCTGCACGGGCTCCCCCAGCAAAGACAGCAGCCCAGCCACACGTGCAAAACAGGGAGGTGACACAGCAGCAGGTCTCTGCTCCATCACCAACCGTAAACCACAGCAGGGAAGGCCATAAGCAAAGTGACAGCCCAAACGAGCAGAGATTTCTAATACTGCTTCACGCAGGGCTGCACGAGGGAGGCTCTTGCAGATGCTCGTGCACGGGGACGGAGCAGCGCCGCTGGGGCAGCATCGCAGGGCTTGGCCTCTGCGCATCTCCTGGGGGCGGAAGTGAGAATCTCTGACACTTTCATTATGTGTCATCTCGTACCGAAATTGCACAGCAAAGCCTGGCGCGGGAGGGAAACAGCGTCCTCCCTCCATGTTACCGCAAGCCTCCCTTCCCCTCACGGACCAGCCTGACAGGCAAGAAACCGCATCCTCTGCCGCACACATGCACAAACACGAGCACACACGTGCTCCCCCCCACCACAAAAGCAGCTGTGAGGTTTCCTGCCTTCCCCTGGGGCATGCAGTGGGGACGGGAATGGGCGGCGAAGGGGGCTCTCCAGGGAACCAGGCTCTGCAGGGAGCTGCTAGGAGCGAGCAGGTGGTCCTGCAGCAAGGCAGCAGACTGGAAAAACCAGCTGGCAGCCCCAGCAGGATGCTGGAGGTGGAACCAACACACGCAGGGCCCCCGGTGAGAAGCAGGGACAACCACAGCCCTGCCCAGGACGCTGCACAAACATCGGTCCTGCATCCCGATGGGCGCGGCGCGGTTTGACCTCGCCAAGCGGATGAGATTTGCTTTAACCACAGCTCAGCCCCACACCATAGCTGCAGCTCCATTCGCAGACAGTCTGAGGTATAAAGCAGGGCTGGTCTCATTGCAACCAAATCCTTCCACAGCAGTTTTTTTGTTTTAAAACCATTGCCCTGGTTGTGTTTATACAGCAAACAGCTGCGGGCATGACTTCAAACAGGTGCCAGTTTTGGACATGGCTTGGAGGAGCCATGGTCCCATCTGCCTGGGAAGCGCAAGGCAGGGCACAGGAGACATTACCACCTATCTTCTCTGCTACGTCTTCCACTCCAGAGGCAATAGGATTTGTTCGTGTTCTTCCACTTTTCTTTCAACATGAGTTTCCGCATCAAATACATTTGAGTACCTGTTCTGGAGAAGTCTTAGCTCAGTACAAGCCCATCTTTTACATGAAAAGCTGGCGGCTCTAGCAAACAGCTCCAGCAAGGGCTCGCAGAGCAAAGTGGCATCAATGAAGGACATAAAAGTTTCCTCTTGCAAATACTGTCAGTATTTACCACAGCTCAGCTGTACAGCTGAACAGCTAGAAGAGAGCAGAGCTGCAGCATACACAGCAGGAAAACTGGGCAGGACGGCACACCCCAGACTTCCTGCATGTCCGATGCACAAAACAATTTGAGAACCTGCTTTGTTTTGAAAACCTTGGTCTCATGCACCCACCACACTGCAGCAGCTGAGATCCTGAGATTAAAGCATCCTCGGGTCCAAATGAGCTGAGGGCAAGTGTAGCTGTTGCTCAGCAGAATTCACCTCTAAAAGATCAAACCAAGCCAGAGCTTTGCTACCTTCAGGTCATTATGCTTGGACTGTTCTTCCATCAGGTTTGCAACCTTAGGGAACAAGTTGCAGAGCAGCCCTGAACAGACACAGCAAAAAATAAATCACCTGAGCTGGATTTCCCAGGAGTGAGCAGCAAGTGAACTGAGTGTGCTTTTTCTCCTTTCAAGAAATCAATAAACTCTTAACCTGTGAAACCTACCCAGCTGCTACAGGACGGATGCTTTACACATTCAAAACGGTTATGGGAGTACCTCAAAACTCATTCCACTGGCAGGTACTGCTGAGTGCAGTTCTCAGCCCTGCCTTTCCCAGGACAGGAAGCATTTGTGGATTCCTAATAAGCTACGAGAAGCTTCCCTATGAACCTGCCTCTTTCAAAATCCCCCCAATTTATATATGGTGCTAAAATAAACTATTTTTACTTTTGTGAATGAATTTCCTTTGCTCTCCCCATTTTCTTTCTCCCCATCTCTGAGTAGCCAGCAGCTGCAAACAGGGCAAGCATCTTCAAAAGCAGGAAAAGTGCAGCACATTAACCCTCTGCCATCAGCCACATGCTTATCAGGCTAGTACAATTTCTGCTACAAATTCATAGCAGACACCCTTAAGATCATGTCTAGAGGCACTGCACTCTTGCACGTTTTCCCTGGTATCCCTGCTGCTCTCCAGAGGAGAGCGGAGGCACAGCCCAGACGCATCACTACACACGCACACGCATTTATTTTTAAACAGTTAGGGGGAAAAGCTGTGGGTGATAAGGAAGAGTAAGGGTGGGCAAGGGAAGGCACTGCTGGGCCACCTGCTGCTGGCAGCCTGGTTGCACCGCAGCAGGTACCAGATGAGGTCTGCACCTGCCCTCTGCTGGAAAACACCACAGGAACATGGGCCATTCAGTGAAAGTTTATTTCATTATATTGCATAAAGATTAAAAACCCTTAACCTTGAACACTGAAGCGCTCCCCAGTGTGCTGGGAGCTTTGTTTTCATACCACACTGAAAACTGCTCAGTGCAAGGAAAGGCAGCCCATGCCATGCTGTGGTGGAAGCGTGTGAGACTTGATTAACATAACCCTCCTCAAGATCTATTAATCCCTCTCTCCACCCTGTCCCATGATGCGGTAGACATTGATTCATTATACCTTTAACTCAAAGGTGCTGATCAGCCTAGAAAATGAATTACTTATTATTTGTATTAAAAAAAATAGACCTGTAGTGTGAGAGGACAGGCTTAAAAAGCTGCGGATCCCTTCCAGCTTAGGATATGTATTTTTAAACAATCTGAAGCTAGCAACATCCTGACGTTGCTCTGACATTCATTTGAGAAAAGCTCCTCTGGCTGGAGACAGATCATAACACAATGATTCAGCTCCAATGTTCTTTTGAGAGATTTCAAGGAAAATTGCAGTGATTCATTCCCGTATTAAAGAGCTGAAGAACACGCAGGTAAGATACCAGTTTCCGATGCACATTAGAAACACTGTGCCTGCCTCCCCCCCAGCAAGTGCTCCTACACCTCTGGAGTGAGATTTGCCATTTTACTGAGGCATGGAAACTGCGCCTACTCTCGAGCTCTGCTCTCTAGAGAACTCTGCAACATACCCTGCAGCACTGGTTTCTGCAGACTTGCCCCAGCCACAGCTTGCTGGAAAAAAACGCAAGCAGACCACAGTGCTAGTAGGGATGAGGGCTGCACGACTGCTTGTCACAGCGGGATCCACCACCCAAATCACTTGGGGAAATCTGAAAAATTCTGCCCTAAGGCTCTCACAGGGACACTAGACTGGGGCACAGCACCTGCAGTTTTGTCACTTGCAGGTACAGAAGATCACATCTGTAATCATTTAGTGGTAAAATATGAGTGTGGTCCAGACAAGGCTCATTTCCAAAACATTTCAAGGTGCAGCTCAATGAGATGTTCTTGACAGGCAATGCCACCTCTGTCCCCTCCCCACTAGCTCTACCTAGAGATGAAGGTTGAAAATGAAACCCTGGGACACTTCCAGTATGACCCCACTGTAGCTGACTAAACATGAAGTTTAGGAAGAAAGCATTGCCACCATGACTTCAGAAGCTGTTTCTAACTCCGGAAGAACTGAAGTTCTACAATTTTTATAAATATTTGGTGACCTGACAATTCAGGAAGGAAAGTTTTTCTTCAGTCTGTAGTATTTTAAAACTCAGTATCTGTACTAGTACAGATAGATGTCAACTACAATCAAAAAATACAAAAAGCTTTAAGTTCTTTATGTTAAACTTTTGGGAGTTTGCCCATATGGCAACTGTTTAATTCATTGTCATATTTACAACATCCAATTTTTCAGTGTGATTCACTCTTTAAGGCTGGCAGTAGACTGTGCACTTTTCTTTAATAAGGCCAGATAAACTTCAGCTTGCTATATATAATATGCTCTGAAGACACCCACGAATACTGCTGTGCTCCCTCTGACTTCTCTAGCCAACCAACTGCAGAGTGTGAATGTATGCTTTTGCCAAAAGAACAACCTTCAGGGAAAAAAACAAATAACCCCAACCCAAAAAGTTAACCTCCTCCTGCCTGCTTCATTCACGGGTGTCACAATACAGGCCTGACATTTTAACTGTTCCCAGAATGATGGATGGTGACACCTCTGAATGAATAACACAGCAGGAAGCAGTCAATCAGAGAAGCAAAGACTTTGGGCTGCACTGAAATATCTAGAGAAGCAGCAAGAATAGGAAAGGAAGTATGCAAAGAAACAGATGTGGTATTTTAACAAGATTTTAAGAATCATCACCTAACACTGGGTGTGCTGCTATGATGCTCAAGCATTCATGATAGCCACCCCCATGGTGTAGTTGGTGTCAAGTTCCCCAAAACAGAAGTTATTAAGCCCACTGGAAGGTCACAATGGGAAATTTCTCTTTCCAGTGCTAAATGCTAGCTATTTAATGGCAGTCAGTTTTAAAAAAGAGAACTGAATTGTTCCCTCATCCATGTTTTGGATCGAGTTTCTGTGCTCTTCAATGGCTGCCTCTTGTTCCAGGTATATTGCTCAACAGCCTGCTTTGATGGCAATACGTCCCCTGGATGAACCTCAGCTCTGTAACGCTGAGAATCAGACTTATCAAGAGAAGAAAAATGTACTTTTTCCTTCCCTGCTACAGTCTGATTCATTCTGTCAAAGCTCAGTCCAGCAGCATCTGTTCACAAAGCATACGGGAAAAAGTCCACAAGTGATGATCCCAGAATCACAGGAAGAAAAGAGTCGTGCGCTGCAGCCTCTATAGTCAAAGGCCTCGTGGTGGTCAGAGCGCTGCCTCTCCACTGGTGGACATTACTTAAAAGCCGCATTGAACGCCCTGCCAATGATAAGTCTGCGCACTTCACTGGTGCCTGCCCCTATCTCATAGAGCTTGGCATCGCGCAGGAAACGCCCCATCGGATAGTCATTGATGTAACCATTCCCACCTACAATCAAAAAGATGTCGCAAGTCATTTCTCTCATTTCAGGGGCTGAGGGTGGGATACGAGGGAGCACCGCTCTTGTACTGCGTGTGGCTCTCTCCAGCCATCACTCACAGTAACAAATACCGCCAGTAACTGCACCTTACCGAGACACTGAATCCCATCCAGAGCCACCTGGGTAGCGCACTCTGCTGAATAGAGGATCACTCCAGCACAGTCCTACAAGAAGAGTTAAAAATCATGACAGAGTCAGGAAAGATCTCACCTGTCCTTCTCCAATCTGTGTTGCTCTGACTTGTTCATTATTCTACACACATCTGCTAACAAGCCTGAACCACATCATCACAAGGCACAGGATTCATCCCCCAGCGAGCAAAAAGCTGGGGCAGTCTTTCTGTCACTGCAGCTTTTGTCAGGCCACATGAAGACAGAAAAAAAGAGTGCAGCAGGGGAGCTGGTCTTTCTCACAAACACATCATACCCACAGGAGACCAATGCGATTTGATTTGGGATGCAGGGCTCTGCTCTGTTAAACATTCGGTCTTCTCCTTCTATAGACGTGGTGACAGTGCCAGTTGTGGAGATGACAGCACCTTGGAATGACTGCTATAGCCCCTTCCAATAGGCAGGATATTGTGTTTGGACTTCCAATAAACACCTACCGATCCTGCTAAATCTGTTCCCTTGCAGAACTACGGTTTCTTTTCCTCTAGGGGTAAAAAAGCACTCGGAGAGCTGCGAGTCGTTTTAACCCACAGCACAGAACATCCAGCCTGCTCATGATGTGGGACAAAAGGGAAAGGAATTCCCCCAGCAGACACAGTCCACCTGGAAGCAGGCTCACCTTTGCATTGAAGTGGCCCCGGTCACAGGCCTTTGCCACATTGTAGACATACTGCCGACATGCCATCAGCCGGGTGTACATATCAGCCATTTTGCCCTGCATGAGCTGCAAGTCGTAGAAGACAAAAGACACATTTTACAGTTGTTAAAACTTAACATGAGACCACAGGGAGTGAGCGGAAAATCGTTTTCTGTCTGAGCACAGTTCATACAGTGCATTCCTCACGCTCTCTCATAGAAACTAGACACAAGAGTGAGAAGTCATGGATTCAGCAGACATGTATGATGGAGCTGAAGGTTCTGTCAATTCATAAATTCCCAGATACCGAGGGCAGCAGCAATGTCAGCCCCAGTCCCTCACCGCTAACAGCGGCCTCAGGTAAACAAGCTCAGAGATCCTTTCACCTCCTTACCACATCATTACTTCACGCAGCCCCATTACAAACTCCAGGCTATCTTCTCCATGAGAGGCCCTCACACAACATAGCTCCCTATCTTCTCTTTGGGAAAAAAAGCAAGACAAAAACTTTAATTCTTTTTCTGTCTCACCTGGAAGTGGCCAATTTTCTGTCCAAATGCTTCTCTTACGTGTAGGTATGGAATTGCATGGTCAAGAACAGCTTGCATGAGCCTAAGAAAAAGCACAGATATGCAGGAAAAGGAAGACAACAGAATAATTAACAGAAAAATAATGATTAAATCTTGGAAGCTCAATCTGAGGCAAAAAGTTTCTTCTACCTAAAAAGACATGCAGCTCCACTCAAACAATGCTATAAAATCCAAGAGTCCACATTTTCTCCCTAGTGTTCTACATGTTGCTCATTTGGTTGCATCTTCTGGTAAGGTCTCATGTTCCTGATTCAGGGGACTGAGATGGAGGGTTGAAGAGCTTTCTTACAACTGCAGCTAGGACAGTTTGCGCTGCCTTGTGTCTCCAGAGATGACCAACACAAGGGGTACTAGCCAATGCCATAAAAAATTGTAGACAAGAATAAGAATGGTGAACCCCCCCCCCTTCTGCTTTGTGGAAGATAGTCTGTCCACATGAGGGTTAGTACAGAGAGACCACTTTGGAGGAGACAAAAGGACTGTAAGGGAAGAAAAATAATAATTAGCAGGGACTTTAAGGACTGCGTAAGGGAAGAACAAACCTTTTACCTAGTCCAGTGACTCTTCTATGTGGCAGTCTGGATAGTGTTTTTAAATTTTAAAGAATCAGTAACACAAATGCAGAGCTGGTTATTCCCAGCTAACAGGGACTGAAGCAGACTTACCACCCCTGAAAATGTTTATGTCAAGACAATGATTTTCAAAGCCATGCTCTGGGATGGTCAGTCCAGGGAACAATCTGGCCTGTGCTACACTGGAGGGCACAGATTCCCAAACTTTCCTTCTTGCAGTGCATCTTTTATCCCTTACCCTTCAGTGTGTTTCACCTAGATGCTTTCAAACTGAGAAAGTCCTCCATGAGGAATGGAGAGGTGAGGAGAGCTAACAGAGAAGGTGGAGCACACGCAGAGCAAAAGCAGCATGTGCTGCAGCTGCCTAGGAGTACCGAGCCGAGTACCCTCCAGCAGGAGTCCATCAGAGCAGTGAGCAGCTATGACATAGCTAATGAGTTCCCAGCAGCTCCAGGATCTCTCTCTGCTGCCTGCTTCCTTCACGCAGCTCTGACCCAGTCACCTCCCCCCAGCCATACTTTCCTCTTGTCTCAGAAGCTGCCCCAGTATCTTAGTTCTCCATCTAAGACGCACCCTACTGAGAGGTGCGACCCCAGCTGGAGACCCGCTAGGCAAGGTGATTGTGAATGATCTTTCCAGCCTTACAATCTATGAAAGATGACAAACCCTTACCCCAGTGGCCCACCAGACAGCACGAGTCTCTCCAGGTCCAAACCACTCATCAGAACGTAGACTCCTTTGCTCAGTGTCCCCAAGACATTTTCAGCTGCAGTCAAAGGAAAATGATTTACCCATGTGCAAAACTAAGATAAGCCGTTGTCTGAGGGCCTGTGTTCTCTGGGGAGAGAATTCAAACTTTTACTCACGTTCACCTTTCTTTCTGGCTTGAGACACAAACATTCAGGATGAGCTAGACAGGCTCTGAGTTTTGATACATATAATCCCTGTCACTGAAACATCTTTTCAATCCAAACAAAGCCAGAAAGGAAAAAGTAGTAAAGGGTTATAAAGTGCATCTACAATTGCTGCTATTCTCTCCCCATTTTCTAGAGAATAAGGTGCTCTCCAGAGACCTTCCAACTTAGCGTTTGTACCAATGTGAACAGGAGACTCAATAGCCTGGGAGGACAAACTGGGAGCCTTCTTCTCCATCCCATTAGTTTGTATCTCAGCCAAACTGACAGTGACCAAAAGCTCTTACACACTCAGCAGACATCAGATGGTATTTGAAATGAATGCGAATCCTTGTCTGATATGCTGAGGTCACCTCGCTGGGCATTCCTAGTACAGGAATCTAAGCTTACACAGGCAACCAGCCAGAGCTCACTACTTAGCACACGTTGGGGTGACATATATTGGCCTTCTGAGGTTGGAAAACACAAACTCTTATCACCCTTTCTGTGAGGGGAACTGAACAGAACATTGCATTTGTTACAAATATACATTTTCAAAGACAAGTGTTATTTCTGTGAAAATGGAACAGGAAAAAAAACACATTAGATAATGGGCTGAGAAAAAGACTCAAAGCTGTGTCATTGTGGGACAATCTAAAGCATGCACTGATGTTAACAAGTACTTTCAGAGAAGCAGGAACAAAAGGCTCTTCTCAGTAAGGCTGTACTCCTACAGTCAGGAGAGAACTTAAAGCCTACCAATTCTGCTTTGCACATGGACAGAGATTATTCACTTATCATGCGCTATAGAAGAACTGACATATACTTCAGGCTTTGATCACGGAGATCTGAGAGGTGTAGTATGCAACGTGAAAATGAGGCAGGACTTGTGGACACATGCAGATAGTCTCCTGAACCAAATCATCTCTTTCAGTGGCAGAAGCTCAAGGACTGCATTATCTTCTGCTGCTTGTTGATGTACTGTATGGAGAAGTGCAGCCTCTACAGGGCCAGCATCGTGAGCTTAAAAGTGGAAGAATGATGCTTGGCTCCTAGAGGAAAAAACTCAGCATCTGCTACACGCCTGCTCCCACCCCCCAACAAAGAAAAACACTAATAGCAAACATTACTTTGAAGAATAGAACACAAATGCCAGCATCAGTAATAATAAAATGACAAAACTATTCATGAGTAAAGATATCTCATAGCTTAAAAAAACCAAAGGACTGAATAGCCTTAACATTTTCCTGTACGTCCAGGGAAAAGGGATGGATAGGTACGCAGGTTGCTAAAGTATGTGTGCTGAATGTGAAAGGAGGCGGCTGGCTTGCTGACTGCACATCGCAGCAAAGAAGTGTTGAGGCTCTGAACCAACGTTTAGCACTGCAACATGACCAAATGATTCCACGTACAACACTAAGTATGAGAAAAAAACACTCAATGGGTTTCATTGTCAGCCATGCTCCACGTATTTCAAGCTGATGAAATTGCAGTGCTAGAGGAAGACGTTTTGATGTGAGAGAAAGATCCTGCAGACATATGAAACAGCGTCAAACTGGTTCAGCTTCCAAGGCAGAATATCAGAAGTGGTATTAATGGCCAGAGTGCAAAGTGTGTTAACTTTCAACAGTGTAGTGATGTGCTTCTCTGAGTTATCAGAAAATGGAAATCTTGTTACCATGAGAACATGCTGTTCTGTACAGACGATTACCCAGAAGATGATCTCAAGACTCGGGTACTGCCCTTTCTGATTTCAGAGTGGAGCGATCCAGTCAAGTTAGAAATGTCAGATTTCAGCTGAAACTCTTCCACATACCGCAAAGCAGCTGTTTGTGTATGGGGAGCAGTGGAGTTGCTCGCTCTGCAGATATGCAATTAGGAGTTTCAGGAGTTCAGATAAGGGATCTCCTCTGCTTGCTGTATAGTGGCTGCAAACTTTCTATCAACAAAAATAGCCACTGCAGTAACAAAAATGTCCACTACAGTTGCCCCTGCTGTATTAACTGTGGAAAGGATGTTTATTTTCAAGCCCTGACACCACAACAATTCAGAAATGCTATAAGCAAACCAGAAGTCTGTCAGGTAGCCTTCAGTGATTTTGGAGAAAAGAAACTTAAGCGCAAGTAAGTTCTCCTATATACCATATGGTGAGCTCTAATGGAAACAGTCAGAAGTTTCTTTGGAAGCCTCATCTATGCAAAAGCAGTAGCTACATGTTAGGTCCCTGAGGGAGAAACAAGAGTGATATAACATGGGATGTGCTCATTCACCGGAATCCAGACTGCAGCTTTCCAATTTCACCAGCTCTTGTGAGGTTGCCAAAGAGCAGATAACCATCTACAAAGCCCTCTAGGTCATAGTCTGAATGTGCATGTAATTGGTGATCCAATTTATCAAAGCAAGACGAGAGGGAACCACCCCATACACATACTGCCATGATTTGAAACCAACTCACCAGGGATCTTACAGTCCTCAAAGATCAATTCACAGGTATTAGACCCTCTCATTCCCAGCTTATCAAGCTTCTGTGCTGTGCTGAAACCTGGCGTTCCCTGCAAAGCCAAGACATTAAAACTGAGTTTCAAATCTCTCAATTCTGAAAGACTAAAAGTCACCACAGATATGTGAAATTTCCCTGACGACATGAGCATGCGTGGAGTACCAGGAATCAAAGAGAAGTGCCCAGTCTGGAAACAAAAACAGGAGCAAGTACAAGGAGGAAGCAAAAGAGCAGAGATACATTGACATGTGGTGGCTCATACAAACTGAGTGGATCCATTTTCTGTTGCATGTAAATATTAAGTAAATAATGATTTGGCCAACTGCCAACACTAGCACTTTTCTACAGTAAGGATCGCAAGCCTTGACAGCGACTGAACTATTCTAATCTCCCAGTCGGGTAGTTCCGTCAGAAGGTTTACCAATCTCTGAGATCTTTTATCTCCAGTACCATTTTATTACAGATTTCTATCTTTCTTGTGGGGACAAAAACGCGTGTAGCATAGCCTCAATTAACTAAAACAGAAGAAAAAACTCAATAGATCCCTGTTTCCCAAGGGCTCCCTATCAAAAGGTCAGCTTCTGCTCACTTTTGCCTGCATGTTTGGGTCATTACAGGATTCCAAAAGGGCAGTGAAAGAAAGGGGGGCAGGGAAGGGAAATGAATAAAGTTATTTCAATGTCTTGGCATGAAAAATGCAAGGATAGTAGGACGGATTTACAGGGCCTCCAACACTGCTGATAATTTTGGGCAACAAGCAAGTGCTTTTTTATTAGGAACTTGTCCATTCTCTCCACATTTCTAGTCTGAAAAACTGGCTATGTGCCTGGATGCCAAAATCCAGGAGCTCCCAGCCGACAATGCAATATGCCATATCACTGGGGCAGAGGACTAATCTTATGGGTTTATAAAATTAAGGCAGGCAGTAGTTTGTCTTTGAGGAAGGGGCTGATAGTTATCAAAAGAAAACTACTTGGTTTATAAATAAGCCAGTTAGTGTGAAGAAGGTAACTTTAAAAACACGCTAAAATAAAATTGTGAGAATTATTAAACAGTAACTTAAACCTACCTTCTCGACAATGAATGCAGTTATACCTTGGGAGGCTGGAACAGCGTTAAGGTCAGTTTTAGCGTAAACGATGAGAACATCTGCATCTGGTCCATTGGTGATCCAAAATTTGTTCCCATTCAAAACAAAGTAGTCCCCTGGAAGCACAGAGCTGCAATCTGTTAGCTCACAACAGATAGAGCAATGCCTATATCCCCACCCCATTTACTTCAAAACAGGCTTTCAAGGATGCTCTTTAAGATCCCCACGAACAGCATGCACAAATGCTTCTCAAGTTCAAGAAAACTAATTTCCTTCATTTCTGGACTCCAAAGGCAGTTTAATGAATCCCTGACAAACTAAGGCTCCCTAGCACTAGTTCCATCATACAACCATCCCCTCCACCATAATTAGAAGTCCACTTTTGGACCTTCAACCAGTTACCCTGTGTCTTCACTACCTTGCTTTATCACACATTGATTATTCCGGGAGGTAGAGCAAGGCTGCTAACATTGGCTAGTAAATCCAAGACTAAGCACCATTCTTGAATGGTGTTAGGGAGGTTAGTTTAAGTTTATGGGAGACACTTCTGCTGGCTACCCATACAGGAAGCACATGACATGCTTTACCTTTCTTATCTGCCCTCAGCTTCATGGACACAACATCAGATCCAGCATTGGGCTCACTCATTGCTAAGGCTCCAATGTGCTCCCCACTGATTAGCTGGAAAAGACAAATACAAGAAAGGGAGGTAGAATAATAGCATCGTTTCCGCTCCTTCTTTAGGCTGCCTTCCACTTTTTTTTCCCCTGCACTAAATCTCCGTAGTAGCCATTCTATGCAAAAACTGCAAAAAGAGACCTCGTTCTTGGTAGTGTCCTTAGAGGGAGCTCCCTTGTGCTGCTGTGCTGAAGGAACAGAACCAAATCACAGTGGGATGATAAGGATGACTCAACTCACATCTGAGTTAGATGAGTACAGCTCTGCTTATAAAACACTATCTCCAGGAAGGTGCCAAAAGAACCACGCAGGCAGCCATATGCCTTTCACAAGCTCCTTGTTCTGCACTTCACGACTGCCCTTTTAAATAAACAAGAGTTGTTGAACACAAAAGGCCAGTGAGGGGGGTGAAAAGAGACTGGAAAGTTCTGAGCAGTGTTCTTATAGCCCCGTCTCCCCACACTCATACTAAAATAGCAGATGGACACACTGCTTCTGTGCCTGCTCATGCCGGGCTCTGGCATAGTTGCTGTTTCCTCTTCACTGTTCCTTCATCCTGACCTTTTCTCCTTGCTTCCCACCGTCCCCCTCCGTGTACTTTCATCCATTCTCTCCTCTTTTTGATCTCCCTTTTTTTAAAAAACAGATTCCATGCTGAAGATATATGTTCAAACAATTCAATCCATCAGTACATTTCAACAGCAGTCTTAGTGATATACTAAATACAATTAAGTAAGTACCACTAAGTACTTTGCCATGAACCAAGACAAGTAAGAACTAAAGTGATGGCAAATCTCACACTGAAAGCCAGTGAATGAGGGCATTAAAATACACCTGAGCAGCAATGAGGACAATTTGGGGTTACATACTGCCATGCTGCATAAGAATGATTTGAGGAAGTGACACTGCACTTTGCATGTGGTTTAAGTCAAGTTTCTTGTGCTGATAATTTCAGTAGCTGGGATTCAGCATTCAGTTTCGTTTCTCCATGTGTTCAAATATGTGACATCTGTTTAAAAGGCTTTTGGGTTACAAACATCAATGCCTTACATGATGAAGATGCTCACATACAGTTAATTTACATAGGCAAACCCAACATTTGGCAGTGAAAATTGCAGAATATAAAATATGAAAGGAGCAAGTTTTGTTCAGAAGCCTCCAAACACTTTAGAAAGTTTGAAAAACATCATTCAGTGTCACCTCATGGCCTTCTTTAGTAACAAAGGTCCAGAGAGACTGCCTGTCCGAGCTCACACAGGCAGGCACTGCTCACACCAGGAATAGCTCTGTTACTACCCCATCCTCACTGGACCATGCTGCCTACAGGCACGGGCCCTGACACAGGCTGAGGTACGACGACTACACAAACTCTGAGTTCCACAAGGTGCTCTGTCAATGTGAATTAACAGAATCAAAATTAACAACCTTGAGAAGGGCAAATTTGATTAGTACAATATTTCCTAAATGTTAGAGCACTGAAATGAGCTGGTGCTTAAAACACTACACACAATGAAGGAAGCTCATCCTTGCATGCAGCTGTAATGAACGCTGCTCTGGTGCTCTGCAGTCCTGCAGAGCAGCTGCTTTCTGCACTTGGTAAGCGTACATCCCTCCTTGCAGCTACACACTTTAAAGGGGACAGTCGTTTGTCAAAGGAAAGGTGCACAAGGGCATGCAATTCCTAGGAAAAAAAAAAAATACATGCCTGCTGTTTTGTTGCATGCTAGAAAACTTTTTCTAGGGTCTTATTTTGTTGCTACCTACTTGAAACAAGTAGGCCCTCAGAGCAAGAGCGGTATGCTTTTTCATAAAAAAAAGTACTCATTCCACAAGGGAAGCTTGTGGATACAGTGGTAACTTTGACTCTTCACACCTCTGTTGCAAGTAAGAGCCCAATAGAAGAACCCAGGCACACAAACATGCTCTCAGAAAACATGGGTAGCAACAGATCAGATCAGCAACAGCAAAAATATGAAGTGTAGTGAACTCTCTCATATTCCAGTGGCCCAAGTCCCACAGTGCAGCAAAATCTATTGTATTCCCTCACACTTCCTTAAAGCATGCAACCCCCTCCCCACCCCCCTTAAAAAAAACAACAAGAAGAATGCTTTCCAGTCCCCATCCTGCCATCTTCCAGCCTTATACCTTGGGCAAGTACTTCTCTTTCTGGGCTTCATTGCCGTTCCGCACCAGCTGGTTGATACAAAGGTTTGAGTGGGCACCATAACTAAGTCCAACAGCTGCTGATGCACGAGAAACTTCCTCCATCACCAGCACATGGTCCAGATACCCCAAAGCAGATCCACCATATTCCACTGAGAATAAAAACCTCACATTAACCGCCACGGAGTACATCACACGTGCACAAGATCCCAGGGTTGGGCTCAGTCTTGAATGAGATTTGGGATGGTTACAAGAGAGCTTCTGTTTTTGGCTGACACTGTCCCTGACCTGGGCACCTCTGGCTTTCCCCAAGTCTCAGAATTTGGGTTTTATCTTAAAGGTACAGTGACATTACTTCTTCAGCACAATCTATAGTGATTTGTGCTTGTAAGGCATCTTTTATAAATACAACATGGATAAGGATACATCTAAAACATGCTACCAACACTCGCGCAGTAAGGAATCTTTCTTGGCAACTGTCCTTAACTGCAACATAAATTCCATCACAAAGATCAAATCACAAAATGTCAACCTGTATTAGGGGAGAGGATAAAGCAGGACACACAAAGTTCATAAAGTCCACATATGTTTGTCATAACCAGGACCTTCAAGTAAATGAGGAAGCCTTATACTGCTCTATAAGTGTGGCATTAGCGACTTCTCCATGCCCACAAACACACAGGAGACCAGCATTTTGAGGGATGACTGGTCTGGAATGAGAATGATCCCAAAATTTTAACTGCTGTAATTCAACAGCTGCAAGAATGTGGATTTCAGAGGATTAAGCAAGACAGAGCAGCACGACCGACCGTTATAACTGTGAGTCTAGCTAGACGCACTGAGCAGAGTTTAAAAGCAGTGGTTGATAAGATTCACGAGTAAAACAGGGAAAGAGAAGGCAGCAAAAAAAAAAAAAAGAGAAATGCATAATGGCCTTGAGCAGCTGACAGCCTACATAAATACATCTACACACATTTGTATACACACAAATGCAGTCATCTCCAAAAGTAAAAGCTTTCTTTTACAGGCAAGAAGCAAATGATTGCACTGATAAGAGAAGAACTAAAACAGGAGGACATAAGCACCACAAACTAGTCAGGGAAGCAATCTGTAAGCACTTACTAGCCATCAACATGAGTGCTGTAAGCAAACAGCAACAACAGCAAGAGCAAGTATGTTTGCATGCACAGAGCGACCAAAGAGCTGAGTGCATAACCTAGGCTGAAAGAGAGCCCCTAACTTGAATTAACACAACAGCCACTGGCATTAGATGCAGCCTTTCTCCCATGTCACTCATTCCCACTCCTGTCTTACATCTGCAGGGCTCTTTCTCCTCTGAAATCACCTCTCTACTCCAAATCAGAGTTGGGGTTTTTACTATCAATATCCTGAAAGACAGGTTTAACCATTTCTCATATACGCCAAAAGAAAAGATTTTCTATTCATTCCTATGCTGCTGGCTGGGTTAGATGTTATTGCCTCAAAACAGGAAAGGCAACTGCCTGCTGTAAGCAGTACAGGCCCACAGCTGCTTGGCACTGCAAGAGGTACAAGAAAGTATTCCTACCAGAACTATTTATATAATACAAGCTACAGTGATTTAGGCTGACGGTGCCCTTTCAAAGTTACTCTTTATATTCAACATGCCTGGATGACCGTTCCATGATAGCTATGTATTTGCATTTCTTACCTTAGTGTTTTTTTTTTTTTTTAAATAAATACAAAATTACCTGAAATTAAGAGAGTTTACTAAGTTTTAAACATAAAGTAAAAAGCACTTAAAGCATTTAAAATGCTCCATTAATAGACTTGACCCACTGGTGCCCACACACGCAATTTAATTTACCATACACTCATAACATTTCACATCATCTTCACATCCTCAGGTCCAGCCTCCACTTCCTACAGTGAAACCAAAGCCAGTAAAGAAACAGCACATAACAATACAATCAAAAATTGTACGCCTGAGCATAGCAAGGTTTTAGAGGTAAATCTTTGAGGAAATCAAAAAAGACAGGACTCATGAGGGGATAGCTTATTTATAGTGTGGGAAACTGCTGTAAGCCTCAGGCACAACATCAAAGAAGAAAGAAGGTAAGAGTGAGAAAAAACAGGAGCAGCAGTAAATTGGGAAGAGTAAAGAGAAAGAAAGCAGAAATAGAGACTCTTTTAAGCAGACTTGGTGCTACTGAAAGAAATGCAGAGGCATTATTTCAACGCATTGCTATTCAGCCTGCTTCTGCAGAAGCCTTTGCACACGCACATCTAGAAACAGAGACTTTACGACGGGGAAATAAAGGCCCCATTGGCTGCTTTTCTCCACTAAGGGCTTCTCCTCATTACACTGTGTTAGTGCATTCAGCATGACTACAGCAGTTTCAGTAATGTATAACATTAAATCAAAACACTTTTCAACTAACCTGGACAAGGCTGAATAAGATTTACCCTGAGTTTTTTCTGACGGGTTGAATGTTGTCAGCTCTCCATTAGCTATCACAGCTTTTCATAGCATTGTTTTATACCCTGTAACTTCTCCTATTAGGGATGGATGCTTGTTCTAGGATACTTTTATCTGCAGCTCTCAATCTTCAAAATTTGCAGCAAATGCTTCACATGGGAGAAGCACAAACACATTCAAGTTGCATGTGTTACATCTGGAGAAAACATTTCTGAACGGTACTTTTAAATTGTAAGAGCCATTTCGTAACTGTCCAGAAGTCTACTGAATCAGGTTCCTTTTTCCTTGTTAAAGAAAAGAAAGAAGCATCCAAAGAGTCTTACAAAACATGAAAACAGGAGCTTCTGGACAAAATCAGATGTCACATCACAGATGAGGACGGTATAAACTGGAAAGGGCGAGTTTAAGTAGTCTCTCTTTTGTGTGAAGAATCACCCAGCAGCTGGTAGAAAGTGGGAACAGACTTACCAGGAGCTGTGATCCCCAGAACACCCAGTTCCCCAAGCTTCTTCCAAAACTCCTGCAAATACACAACAAGCAATCAGTCCAGACTCACAGTCAGGGCAGCAGCATGAGAAGTCTTCCCAGGTAGCTCACTGGACACGTTGATTTACCTTGTTTGTGTGAGACCTCAGAGAGAAGCACATCAATACTATGTCTCCTGCAGCAGCAGCTCCATCCTTCAAACCAAGAACCCACAACGACTTAAGGACATTACTTACTCTATACATGCGAGTAGTCTGTTGACTGCAGGGAGGTAACTTGTAAGCTTAAATTTAATCTGGGGAGGACAGGCCCTAAGATTTAACGCACTGCCCAGTTTAAGAATTTAGCTTAATTAAAACCTCCTATTAACTTCAAAAACTGCACCTCTATGTTTTCATACGCTGTCTTTAGATAAAGATAATTTAGGATGTTATGACTTATATTTATGCTTGCCTTTTACCTCACACAACCTTGTCACACTGCTTTGGCAGTGCTGTGTAGGTCTATTAGCCTGTGATTGCCACAGATAACAGACAGCATAAGTTATCCATGACTGAAACCCTGGAAAATACTGAGAAGAGTTGCAATCACTGAGCAGTTTAAGACTAAGTAAAACAGAAACTGGTAAGTAAAGCCAGGGAAACCTCCTTGGGAGAGATTTAAAAAGAGGAAGTGTTACAGCTGGGTCAGGAAAAGCAAATGCTGAGGCAGGCAAAGGTACTGGAAAAGTTATAAAAGTTGACCACTTCTGCTGAACACTTGGGCCTTGTGAAGCCAAAGGAGCTCAATCCATAAGGGCCACTCAAGTACATCAACCCCTATGTTTTTGAGACTGCCAGGAGACCTGAGGCACATGGGGACTGGATAAGGTTCCTTAGTTGCGTATAGTTGGACACACACCCTACAAAGTTGATCTGCTAGAGGACAGGCTGTCCTCCTCGACTGCCGACTCTTCTCTTTGCCTGTTACCCTGCCTTTTACTCTGGCAACAACAGCACACAAGCAACTGCTGCTCTGCAGCCACACGATTTGAGGCATGGAGCTGCTAGCTGGCTTGAGACGTACACATCTGCCATGTGCTAGGAACACGGCATCACAGAGTAAGAGCGAAGCCATGACACAATGCAGTAGCAAGGGACACCACCGCCGAGGGTCACACATGCTAAAGGGGCCGTCTGTGTTGTGGCTTCAGACTGCACGCTCTCCTCACGTGATGGACATGCAGGTGAATGCTTGTCTCATGGCCTCAGTGGCCAGCGACTACAGTTATCTGTGAAGAGTCTCCAGAGACTTCAGAAAGTATTATTCAATAGCACTGGATGACATCTGGTGTGCCAGACTAAGTCTATATTGTTAACTTCAAAGCCACATATATATCCCTGAGAATATCAACATCAGAGCTATGGGAAATCCTAGCAGATGTTCTGAGTGTTTTAAGTCTTGTGGAGCTTATGAAAACCAATAGTGAAATCTCTTATTTTCATCAATCAAACCTTCTTATTGCACAGAATGTTGTTCTTGTTACAAAAAAGTTTCAGCTCAACAGTCAAACTCTACATTTCTGCATTTGTACACAATATTTCCAAAGCAAATTTGAGAGGAAACTCAGATATCCAAGAAAGGGCTGTGCACAAAAAAGAGTCCTAGCTAGGAGAGTACAAAACACATTACAGAAGGAGTCTTTGAACAGAGCCAGGCAGAAACACCACGATGAGAATCCAAGCAAGACCATCCATCTCAATGGGATCCAAACAAGACTCAATCCATCTCCATGGCTTTTTTTTTTTTTTTTTAAATTGGATGCTGGCTTAGTTCTTCCCTGGGTTGTTGAAAGTTAACAAAAGAAGAAACAGGAAATCAAAAAAACTTTTTTCTCTGTGGCTTACAAGTTTGAAAAGTTGATGCATATCTTCCTGTGGTGTGTACTGGAATTCCTTCTCTGAATTTATGTGCAGATCAAAGTACAGACTACCATCTATTTCATAGGCACACATGAAATACTTACCCGCATGCCTTTGAATTCATTCTCCTGGTCAATTTCTTGGGCTTTTGGAGCCAAATGCTCTTGGCAGAACTTTGACATGGTCTTTCTAAGCTAGGAAAAGAGACAAACAGAAACACATACATTACACTCCATCAATATATTGTCAACTTCTTCCCTAGGATACTTCCAACGCTCCCCTGCCTGACATTTCTATGATCCTAAACCCAGAAGCACAAGATCATAAGGAAATCAATATTTGAGGTTATTAGCTGAAAGACAGTACGAAAGGCCCTTTAGCCTTTTTAAGAGGTGACTTAAAAGAAGTCCTTAAGTTCAAGAGAGAACTTAAGTTCCTCCTGACATCTAACCTAAACAATCTTACCCCTGCATGAGAGAGTGCTGCTGAACTACTGCCTACATTGGGGTTTCAGGGGAAGTTTGGGTCAGGAAACTTTGAAAGCTGGCAAACAGAGCTTATGATTCATTATTCCCATTGAGTACCTGCTTATGGTTTCATTTAATTATACACAGATGCCTGCAGTAAGTATGCATACCAGTTAAAGTGTGTTGGTATATCAAACGGGAAGTACATTATCTATCCTGGTATTTTCTACAGAAGGAAAATTTGATTTAGTCAAGTATGCTAGTTGTTCTAAATGTTAAAAAACTCAGTCTTTTTCTAAATTTTAAGATCCAAATACTTATATGCATTCTGCAGAAGTCTATATGTTCTCTACAGAAGCTTA
The DNA here is from genome assembly GCA_013399475.1 of Chauna torquata. NCBI lineage: Eukaryota > Metazoa > Chordata > Aves > Anseriformes > Anhimidae > Chauna > Chauna torquata. Next base: position 107,067 of record VXAL01001170.1, on the reverse strand, counting down.
TACAATACCTTAAATGTTTTTAATATGAAGACTTAAGAATTTTGTCTAGATGTTACAGTACAGCTTAACAATCCCATTTTTCTTCTTACTTCTTTATTCCCACACATTAATGCTGGTGAAGGAACAGTCAGAGAGTGAAACCCTCTGCTGTTTAACCAAAACCTGTAGAAGGGGCAGATGCAGCAAGGCAAAATATGCCCAAGCTGCTCTGACTTTCCCTCTTGTTTCAAATTAAAAAGATATAGTTTCCATGGTTACCCAGACCCTGGATTCCAGTACCACCAAACAAGTTTATGCCTCTGTTGATGGACTTCTCCCCCTTCTTTTTTAAAGATTAAGGTTTCCATTATGACAAAGTTGACAGTAGCAAACTCGATCATAAAACTTGAAAAAAAGAGCTTAAAATCATAACCAAAAAATAACTTCATCATTAGAAACTGGGGGATGGACTCCGACACGCATCCCAGACACTCTAATCCAGTTTATAACAGGTACAAGTGCTCTTAATTCACAGATTAACTAACATTATTGAAGATCTGTTTCTGGTCTTTTCTTAGATTTTCCACAAGAGACATATAAGTTAAAAGATTTTCTCCCTTTTATACCTGCTGAACGTAGAAGCACACAGAAACATCAAGTTAATTCAAGCTGATAAGGCTATAAATCACAAACACAAGCCAGGCAAAGATGGTAGTTTTAAGTATTACAGTGCTACACTTCTCTAGTAAGAAAGTGAGAATGATTTTTTGTACATTTGTACACTTGCCCTGTCAGGATTATGTAGAACGTATGGCTATAGCTCCAGATCTGAGAAGCATCAAGGAAGAGTTTTATTGGCAGATGCCTGTCTGGACTAACCCTTTCAAGACACTGCCTATCACTCCATTCCCTGGGGCAATTGGGAATAAATACTATGATGGCTAGGGTTAAGCAGGTGTTGAACAGGAGAAAACTGTAAAGCTAAGAACTAATTTCCTGAAGCTTTAGGTCCCCCACTGGCCAATAGAACAATCCGGGTGAGCTGCAATACTTCTTTTGGGAGGATATGATGAGACCCAATTTGTTTCTTCAGTGATCATACTTCTGATCAAATAAGCTCAACTAGAGCGCAGCAGGCTTGTTTATGCAGTGCTTCGCCGTGTGGCACTTACCGTGAAAAGGCGCCTTTCCACTAATGAGGGGAAGGGGCCCTGGCGGTCGCTCCCTCGGAGCTCCCAGGGAAGGGCCCCGCGGGGCACAGCAGACATGTGGGCGCAGCGCGACCTCGCCGCCAGGGCCGCGCCCCCTCCGCGCCCC
>VXAL01001170.1:91039-105602 GCA_013399475.1 Chauna torquata | reverse complement strand
CGGCCCTGCCCCGGCGCGCAGGCGCGGCCCAGCCCCGGGGAGCGCCCTGGGCAGCGCCCCGGGCCCGCCCAGCCGCCCTCCTCTCCGCTCGGGCCCGGGGAACGTTACGAGGAGCAGCCGGCGGCGCGCGAGGGAGCTCCTCGGCAGCACGGCCTCGGGCAGTAACGGGAAGTGCGTGCTTATGTCTTTCCAATACATTTAATCGAGAATAAGTAGTAATGCTTAGAAAATAACAAAACACTAGCAGATTGAGACAGGTGAGCCACTTACCAGAAACGTATTCAGTAAGAAAAAGTCCAGACACAGAAGAAACAAGATCTATAAGCACTTGAGCCATGTGCTGCTGTCTCCCAGCCACCTGCCCTGTTCCTACCCCGCAGGCGTTATGCCACCAGAGAGCTCAGCAACCTGCACCCAGGGGCCAGCCAGCCCAGCTCATTGTTTTAGACCAAACATAGGAACTAGGTTTGCAAAGCAGACACTGCTGAACTAGGAATAAAACAAAAATGACAGTACAGTCCATCCTCGTGCCTCACATAGGCAGGAGCAGCTCCAACTGATCAAGTATTACTGAACATTCCTTCATTTCTGCTTGAAAGGAGGAATGCTTCTCCAGGGACTGGTGTCTCTCTTCTTCTGCCAATTTCCACTTAGCCATCGCTGTCTGTATGGAAAAGCCAGCATACACAACATTTCACTAACATGAAAGTATGGAATAGCAAAGCTAAGTTTCAAAGCAGCTCCAACTAAAACAAGGAAAAAATCTTCAGACATTTGAACTCTTCAGCACAGTCTTGCCTGCTAAACTAAGGTTTGTCTGGCTCAACTGGGATGTCTTTTACTGTGGTTCCTTGAGAAAAATGGCAATTTATCCATGACCAAAAGTTTAGGAAGCCTTATGTAATAGCAATTTTGTTAATTAACTCAAGCTTCTTACCAAGAATTGCAGAACTGTAATTTAATGACTATTTTGGTCAGTATATAGACAAAATAATACTATTGAAGCTGCTTGTGCTTGCATACTTCTCAGTTCCCTGAGGTCACTGGTCTGCAACAGACTTCAGATTAGATCAAGTTCTCTACTGGGTCAGTGTGCTTCCAGTGGTGCTTGTAACTACCTGCAGTCTTGAAAAACCTTTCTTGAGAAGAGCTGGTATAAGCAGAGACAGCTCCATTTCCACTATTGACAACCATCTTTACTCAGGAACTGATTCAGTCTAACTTGAAAGCTATCAGTCTTTAATATCACTTTCATCTTCTACCTCATTTCAGGTTGAATAGTACCTCATTCAACTTTAAATGACTTAGATATCTAAGAATCACCATTGCCCCTCCCAAACTTTAAGCCCTGTATTTGGAAGGGGAGTAACACACAGTTCCCTTACTGCACTTGTGGAATATGAGTAAGGCTGCAGACATTTGCTGTCTAGTTTATTTAGAGACCAGAGCAGCATGGGGACATAGAAAACAAGCTTTAAAATTTTTCTCAGCACCAGATGCTCACTACATAGTTGACTCAAAGTCAGTCTTACCTGAAGCGCTTCCTTTTCTTTTTCAGCTGTTTGATTAAATAGCCTCAATTCTGCTATGAGCTTCTCAGTTAGCAGCTGAGGAGCCAAAGGAATAGAGTTTAACATAATGAAAATAAACATATCTCAGCAACTGCTTTTTACAACATTGGCAGAGAAGGGTAGTAGCACACAAACTTCTCACCAAAGCCCATTTAACTCACTGCCATTTCAAAATTCTTACCATCGTCTGCTTCTGGCATTCCTTTGTCTTTTCTTCCTCCTCCAAAATGTTGCTGCCTGTAACTGATTTGAGATACATCTGTGTATTAGATGTTCATTGATAACTTCGTAAGAACTAACAACTTCTTGAAATAACTTTCTACAGCAAGAAAGAGTAAGTCATTTTCAAAAGTTCTCCAGGACAGGGCTGCCTGCAGGAAGTAGCCATTTCTCTTACGCTAGAAAAAAAATCCCCCAGTATTACACTGGTATTTCCTTGACAAAGGAGAAGCCAAACATATTAGACTCACAACTGGGGCGGGGAGGGGGGAACGTGTTCTGAAGAACAGATACCAGAATGGTATGTAAAATGCACAGTCCTTACCAGGATCAATGTTTCTGCTTTCTAAAATCACCATGCAAGTCTCCTGAAATTTCTTGAGCTTCTCAACTTCTTGCACCAGGCCTTCATTCTCCTCCTTTAACTCCTTTATAGTGCTCTGTCATTAACACAGGTTTTAAGTGAATCAAGTTTTCAGGGAGAGTTTCTTCCCATTAGTCAGTAATACCAAGTGCAATGCTAATAGCTTAACAGGTGCTCCTCTAGTACCAAGAATCACTCTTGCCCTTCTGTCTCTACCACTGCAGAGAAACAGACTCTTACTTCTCCTTCCTGACAGGATTTATCACATTTATCACATGCACATGTCATAGCAGTGGCTAGAAACATTTAATCCTAGAGATAAATTCCTTTTAGGCAGTTCTAGCATTTCTTTTCTTGTGCTCTCTATATAAGTATTTCAAGAGTTTTATGCATAGAAGAGCACCTAACTTCAGGAAGAAAGGGGCGTCTTAGAATCTTTAGGCCACAGCATTATTTCCTGCACAATTCAGACATTACCAGGCAAACAGATAAGCTGATCAACCTCACAAGTTGAATGCAATTCTCCAAGAGAATCAATAAGCATGAGGATTAGGGTGATTCAGCTGATAGTGCCAGAAGCTTTTTGAACACCCCATAGGTCTCAAAAGCTCTTAAAGAAATTAAGCTATGAGATAAAAGGAAAGATCATCTTGCAGATTAGTAACCAGTTGAGAACTAGAAAATAAAGTGAGCTTTTACAACTGAAGGCTACAAGTAGGGCCTCTTGCACGATAGATAATTGTGCTGTGTTCTGAAGCGATCAATGAGAGGTGATGAATAATGAGGTACCAATTCTGAATCTAAACTTGATTCAAGAAAGTAGAATCTTTGGTAAATCTCACAGAATCGTTGAGCTGGGAAGGGTCCTCTGGAAGTCACCTGGTCCAACCCCTGCTCAAGCAGGGAGCTCAGACAGAAGCTCCTGTGTTCGAGTTTCTGCCCATTGCCTCTTATCCTGTCAGTAGGCACCACTGAAAAGAGCCTGGCACTATCTTCTCTGCACCCTCCCTTCATGTATTAATATACATTGATAAAATTCCCCCTAAGCCTTCCCTTCTCTAGGCTAAACCATCCCAGCTCTCTCGCTGTTTCATCACAGGAGAGATGCTCCAGATCCTTAAATACTTCAGTGGCCCTTTGTTGGACTCTCCCAGTATGTCTTTGTGTCTCTTGTACTTGGGTGCCCAGAACTGGATAAAACACTCCAGGTGTGGCCTCCTCACCAGTGATGAACAGATGGGAAAAAATTGCAGAAGCCTATCAAGATATTAAAAGACTAGGCAATAATATGACACAATAGCACATGAGGAAACATACGGTTATATATGCTGAGCTCTCAGTTAAATACTCAAAAGAGAATGAGGTCACTCTCAAACTTTTAGAGCACAGCAGTGACCAAAACTCAACTCAAATATTCTTAGTTACTAAAATGTGACCCTATACACTCCTGAACCCACATCTTCAATGCTGAAGACTACACACTGTGTGATTGGTTAACAGAACTAGGAAGGATTGGGCAAGTGAAACAAGGATGATCAAATAAATCAAATAGCTTATTTACTGTAATAATATATTAGGCCCTAAGGATGAAAGAGAATTAATAGACCTCAAATCATCAGTGTAAATACCGAGTGATTATGTATTGTTTCTCTTGATGTAGCCAGGTAGCACCTGGCAATATTGAGGCTCTTTTATTAAAATTTCACTCAAGCCTATCATTTTGAACTGGAAACGTTCTCCTGCAATGAGTTCAAGATGGAATTAGAATTCTGATGGCTACTAACAGCGATCTGGATGCATTATCTAGCCAAATACATTTGCAGTGCTGCTGATTGCCAGGTTCTAGCAGAGTATCTTTGGTGTTGGAAGAGAAAACCCAGCCCATTCAAACTCTACTGGCTTCCAGTGGAGACTGGAAAATGAGTAAGTTAGTCCTTTCATCTAGCCCTGTAGGGAGCAGAATATAAGAATTACTCAATGATTTCCACCCCATCCCCACCCTTACCTGTGCCCCTGTTAGTCTGGAGTGTAATTGCTGTTTGGCTGTTTCTAACAGCTGATTCTTGGTCTTCAGCTCTGCTTCTAGTTTGTATCTGCTCAGAGGCCTGGAGTTAAACAAAGATTTAAGTGTGAAAACGTCAGTATCACAGACCTTCTTTTACTTTCATAAATATGTCCTTCTTTGAAGGATTTGCTCTTGTTCCTGACCAAGAGATTTCATCAGCAAACTTGGCAACAAAGCTGTGTGTGGGTTAGAGCTCATCATAACCCTCTGAGAGGGAACCATTAGTGCACAAGGACAACTAACAGCAATTTGAGGAAACATACCCTCTTGTAGCTGTCTTCTTTGAAAGTGGTTCCACTTTCTTGGCAGATTTAGGAAACCTTAAAAGATAAGTAGAATACAATTATCAGAAGATCACTGCATACTTACAGATTACCAAATCAGTTCATTTTACAAAATCTGATTGTCCCTCTGTACTTGGCACCAGTGAGACCGCACCTCAAGTACTGTGTTCAGTTCTGGGCCCCTCACTACAAGAAAGATACTGAGTTGCTGGAACATGTTCAGAGAAGAGCAACGAAGCTGGTGAAGGGACTAGAAAACAAGACATATGAGGCACGGCTGAGGGAGCTGGGGTTGTTTAGTCTGGAGAAAAGGAGGCTCAGGGGAGACCTCACTGCTCTCTACAACTACCTGAAAGGAGGTTGCAGCAAGGAGGGTGTCAGTCTCTTTTCTCAGGTTACAAGTGATAGGACACAAGGAAATAGACTCAAGTTGCACCAGGGAAGGTTTAGATTGGATATTAGGAAGAATTTCTACGTGGAAAGGGTGGTTAGGCATTGGAAAGGGCTGCCCAGGGAGGTAACAGAGTCACCATCCCTGGAGGTATTTAAGAGATGTGTGGATGTGGCGCTTAGAGACATGGTTTAGTGGTGGACTTGGTAGTGTTTGCTGATGGTTGGGAACCTTGGATCTCTTCCAGCCTGAAAGATTCTATGAAATGCTACACAGTCTTTAGGACATTTGTCAAGCAATAAACCCATCAATACTTTACTTTCATTTACCCTTGATTTGTAGCTTTGAAGACACCATCTGCTGGAATATTGGAGCTAAAGTTAAAATTGGGATCTTTGTTGAACTCTAGATCTGCTGTTTTACTAACACATTGTTTCTTTGAAGAACAAGCCATCTGCATTTCTGCAAGAGAAAGACAACAACAAAAACACTACTATCTACAAGAGATAACCGAAATATGCAGAATTAGTGGATTGTAAGCCTTCAATATGAGGTAAGTCATAATTATATCTAGCTAGAGTGGAGACTTACCCTTTGGAGCCATTACCCTTTGTCCTATCACTACACACCCCAGTAAAGTCTCTCCCCATCTTTCTTGTAGGCCCCCTTTAAGCACTGGAAGGCCAACATACCTGTTACTCTAGCATAAATATGTTTACATGGGAGTTTCCACTACTGCAGGCCAGCTCCCACATTTTAAGTTTTAAGCCTAGGTTCCTCACACTTCCATGTGGTAAAATGCTACAAGTAGTATCAAAAGGCTTCTAGCAGTGCTTCTGAAGGAAAGTATCTTTACTGTCAGTGGGCCCCAGAATTCAGGTAAGGAGGCAAAACACACTCAGCATGCAGAGCAATAGGCAGGCCTAGCACATCTCAGTGGGCTGAGCAGCGATGCAGAGCGCAGCAGCCCTCGCTGCTCTGAAGTGCACGTTTAGCAAAACAAAATCTAACTACTAAATCTCAGGCAGAGGCAAAGAGGTTGAATAAAACCTGCAAGAAGGCTTCGCAGCAGCCACTACAGACCAAGGCCGCATCGGAGCTCTCTCACAGACCCCTGCCCTCCCGCACCCGGGCCCTCCCGCACCCGGGCCCTCCCGCACCCGGGCCCTCGGTGCCCGACGCAGGAACGCGGCGGGGCCCTGCCGGGGACAGGACGCACCTGCGGGGCCGCGGTGGAGCGCGCCGTACACGGGGATGCGGGAAGGCTCCGGATCCATGCCGCCCAGCGGCCGTTTGAACCGAACCCGGCGCCAAGCGGTTTGGCGGCCCCGCGCATGCGCAGAGCGCGGCCCCGCGAGCGGCGCGCAGACGCAATGCGGGGGGAGGGGGGGCGGCGGTGGTGGCGCGCGGCCGTCTGTCCCCTCAGGGAACGGGCCGTGGAGATGGCGGCTGTGCGAGGCGGCCGCAACGCCGTTTAACCTTCGCAGCTGCCCGCGGGGGAGTGGAGAGGGTCTTGTCTGCCTACCGCTGCCTCGCCCCGCGGCTTGGGCGCTCGGGGACAGGAGCCCCCAAGGCCTTTGCGGTCCTCAGAGGGGCTGTGCTCGCCGCTGTGCCCTCGGCTTGCCACTTGCACTTAAGGTGGCTAAAACCGCCCTCCGCCGCTGCGAGGGGAAAGGAGGCATCTGTATAAAGTGTTTCCTGACTTTCTTCAGTGTTTTTGCTGTGTTTCCCAACAGTGTTCAAAATGGGTGAGAAGTCCCACTAAATGTTAACGGGAGAAAGCTCTCGTGTGGAGGGGATTTCAGTCAGCATTGCCTCGCAGCCAGAGAGCAGCTGTGGTTGCCAAAATACCAACTGGAACATCCAGTATTGAGATCTGCGCTATGAAAATTTAAAACTGAAATATGCTATGTATTTCAATAAGGGTTTTAGCTTTAAGAGAGCGTATTCCTAATCTACAGTAAGTCATCATGGTTCCTCTCCTACAGAGCAGGGAAAACTACTGGTTGTCAAAAGGAGTGAATCTTGTAAGATATATATTTTCCTTCTGATGATCATATTGGAAAAGATACTAAGCACTTAAAAGAAAATTGACCGCAGTATTCTTGATGAAAATGAAGCATCACACAGATTTAGAAAAGTTTGTCATGAGCATTTATTTTATGTCAACTTGTAGAGGGAATGTTTTCTCTTTTTCAACAGACAAAGGCAAGGAAGTACTTGTTTTCCTGTTTGTTGCTGGTAGAGAAAAAAAATGTAAAATTCAAGATTCATCAGATATGCAAATTTTAAAAAGTCACATGTTTGTAGCCTTGAGTGTAAACAAGCTATGGAGATGAAACACAAAGCACCCGAGTCACTGAAGGGACGAGGACACTTTTCTCAAAGGGGGAGATCTCACTGAAAATCTTTGGCAATACCAGTAATTCTTCTGCTAAAACAAATTGAAACTGTTAGTGAAAATAGATTTGGGCTTGATTATATAGCCTCCTCCAGGATCAGTAACAGACCATATCAACTGAAAAGTCTGATGATATTTTTTTTAATAATATCTGAAGTGTTTTGTAGAGATCTGTGAACCAGGACTTCACATAAAGCAGTTTCTGATTCAGTAGGCGATGAAAGACTTTTTAAACAATACACTCTTCTCTCAAAATCTAAATTTTCTATAGCTGTGGGTTTGGTTTTTGGCTCTATTTTTACATGAGCTCTCTGTCTTTAAATACCTGGGGAGATTCATCTCTCTCATTATTTCTCTCCTATGTAAGCTTGACAAGAAAACAAAATGTAATCACTTTTAGGAAATGACAAAACAAGTTTACTCGATAAGTACTGCAGTACAGCTGTGAATATGGCACAGGACACTGGAAGGTCAAAGGGCTTTTACTCCATCACAATTGATCTCGCACCATCTCGCTAGTATCATATTTGCTGGTTCTGTGAAAACACAGGTATTTGCACAGCTGAAATACTAAGAAATAGTCTCAGCCCTAGGAGAGGTGGGAGGAAAAAAGTGATATTTACAGATCCAGGGAGATTTTGACATCCCCTTTCCCTAGCAGTGCAGTTTTGTTTTCTGCAAGATTTCAACTGTTGTAACCAGAACTTTGTGCGCTAGATCGTTTGATCCAAACATCGGGCATATCTGGTTGGCTATTCGGTAACACAACTGGGCCTTCACTCCCTAATCCAAATCGATTTTTCCATGAAGAGCTGTTCTGCTGTGATACTGCTGGAGAGATATCAAAGACAGTCTCCCTCAGGTCCAGCCGCAGGGTATCTCTCTTCCCGTTCAAGTAACCTCTCTCTGTTTGACTGTACGAATCAGACAGCTCTAAGACATCAGGACAAGAACTGGCTGATTCAGCAAGCTTTAGGCCTTGCTCAAAATCACTAATCGATGTCTCACTGGAGATGTTGAGCATGTCAAAAGAGCTGCCAAGAGAACAAAGGCATCTGTGAATTTTGTAGATGTCAGCAGCAGGAAGATGGCTGTTGTCTGAGGTATAATCTGACTGCTGCTGGGCAGTGTCACTAGAGCACTGTGATTTATTGAGCTGCCCTTCTTCGTCTTTCACGCCAGCTGGCTGGATACAGCCCAGCCCAGACCCATCCCAACCTTTTGGACCATACTTTCGATGTTGACAATCTCTGCAGAGTCTCTCCCTGTGAATTTCTGCTCCTGAGCTGCTGTGCTTGTAAGGAGAGGAAGTTTGCAAGGCAGGACACTGGCACAGGCCAACCTGCTGGTCTCCAAGGGTTTCCTGCAGATTCTGTCTCTCTCTTTCAAGCGAAGGGTGCATTCCTATTCTCGGGTATCTGTTATCTTCAACTTGCGTGTCTTCAGAGAGCACTGATGGCCGGTTGGACAGCTTGCTTGTAGAAGTGCTGTTGTCAAAACTGTCACTGAGTTTTCTGGACAAAGGCTGGAGCTCGTACTGCTCGTTTGCAGTGTTGGACTCCTGGACCTTCCGCAACCGGTTTTGCTTCTCGCTCCCCCCACAGGCATAGCTTCCATTCGGCCCAGAGTCATCAGAATAGTCTTTCATGGTGTGGGCACAAGGCCAAAGGATCTGCCCACAGTTCTTCTCCGGGCCGAAGAAGCAGCACAGTGACTGGAAGAAGAAGCTGGCAAACCCACAGCTGATACACTTGATCATCATTATGAATATCCCCAACTTCCTATATGCTAGGACTGTAGCAGGCAACATAATGACCCCTGCAGAGAACAGGGCAGAAGCTGCCATTGCTGTGGCACAGCTCATCTGCTTCAGGGAAAAGGCCACTCGGCTCAGGCGGTCCGAATGGGGGCACAGGTGATAGGAGATGCAGTAGTTGACGGTAAAGTCAACAGAGAGACCTACTGCAGCTGAAATGAAGAGAGACTCCACTGCGTTGAGCTGCCACTCCAAGAGGACCAAAAGGCCAACGGTTACCAGGACAGTGCCTGCAATGGCAGTAACAGAGAAAATGCTGAGGAGAACATTCCAAGTAGTGAGCAGCAGCACCACAAAGGAAATTGCTATGGACAGCCCCATGACCACCATCGTTTCTGTGCTGAGACTGTGCTGGAGGTTGTATAACTCTAGTTTACTGGTAAACCACCCATTCTGAAGCCCCACAGGGGCAGTTTTCATTTCCTCTGTTACCCAGAGGTTGATTTCCTCATAGAAGTGTTTGGCTTTGCTGTAATTGAAGCTATAGTGATAAGTAGTTTGAAACTGCAGGACCAAGGCAGCAACATTTCCCTCTCCATCAAACCTGAGGCCCAGGTCATATGTTTCTGCCCCTTCTCTGCCTTGTTCCAGGAGCATCATTTTGATGCAGTGTAGAAAGACTTCGCTTCCGTAAGGGAAAGAGAACTGGTTACAGCAAAGGTGGAAGCTGTGGTCTCGCTGGGAGCACTGCCGACTGTCCATCCACCTGATGAACTCCTCCATGAAGCACATAGTAGATTTCTGCTCTGCATCAGGGTAATAGAAAGTTTGGTTCTTTACCTTTTGGCAGAATTCGAGGAGCCACTTCTGGGCATCAGGGCTTTGGACTGTGAAGGTGGCGTCAGTCACTAGGGTGCCATTGCTTTTTGGATTGAAATGGTCCCCATTATCCACAGGCAGGATGCCCCAGACTATTGTGACGGGCATACGCTGCCCTTCTCCATGCTCCAGCCTCTCAAACATGAACTGGTGACAGTACTCAGAATCGTACCTCTCAAAGGGGTGGCTCAGTCTAAACACCTGAACAGACGACGTCTCGAGAGTTGGGAGTTTGAGTTTCGGGTTGGAACAGGAAATGTAGGCACCTCCTATTGCTAAGGCGGCAAACCAGCAGATCCAGATGTACCGAAACTTTATCACCCCACAAGGCAGAAGCTTTTCAAATAACAGCTTGGAGGTTTCACACAGCGTCTTCTGGAGACCCCTGAGAATGTAATGGAGGGAGAGAGCGACTCTCTTATGGCCAGTGTTTTTCCAGTAGTCTTCTGGCTTGTAAATGCAGGTTGTTGCTATGTAGCGCTCATACAACACAGCCGAAGAAGGAAGCCAAGTCATCATGAACACCAGATTCACTAGTACAGAGGTGCCCATGTAAACAGCAAAGCAGCGGATGGCTATTATATTGCTAATGTAGCTGGCATAGAAGGCAGCACCTGTTGTGAAGCAAGATGCCAGCATGAGATACGCAAAATGGTGCATGGTTTGACTCACCCACTGAGAAAGCCCAGCAGAAGGGTTCTGGCTCTTGCTGAGGTTCCAGAGGTCAAAGAAGACAAAGGTGTGGTTGGCACAAATGCTGCTGAGAATGACAACTGCTGTCAGGTTTACAAAAGGGAAGTAGGTGAATCTGAAGGCCACCTTGTATAAGAAGTAGGAGATCATCAAAGAACTGACAACAGCGAGCAGGACCATCAAGGTAATAAAGACTGAGCGTAAATAAAAAGAAATGCTTAGAAAAATAGCTAATATTGCCAGAACTGGATACTTAGTATCCAGTAAGAGATAGTGCTGGAATAGTTTCTGTTTAAGGCCCAGGTCCATTCCAGTGATAGATGTATAGTTATCAAACAGATCCCAAGATTCAAGATTGTCTAAGTAGATTCCCATCATAGATGCACCTTTCCTTGTAGGCAAAAACAGCAGGCTGTATTTGAGAGATGGCACTTGGTACTCCATTGTCTGGGGACTAAGAAAGTCTCTGTCGACCAAGAAGTGAAGAAGCTGGTAAATAGCACTGAAGCGGGTACATTTTTCTGGGACTTCGGCACACTGAGAGTGTTTCTGTCTCACAGCCTCAGGTCCTATGCAAGACGGAGTTAGGATACCTTTGTGGTAGTCTGGAGCACAGGCACGAAGCAGGGCCAGTGTATGGGAAATGTCCCCTTGGGTTATCTCCAGACAAGAAGACCTGTTGTACAGGACAGCAATGTAGTTCCCCAGGGACCAGCTTGGGCAGCATTCATTGGCTTCAGTATGTTGGCAGAGGTCTCTAAAATGAACATGTGAGCGTATCTGAAAAACAGCCGAGGGAGCATCATGTCAAATCCTCTCTGCACACTCTGCCCCCCCTGTGGGGCTCCTTGCTTCTTGCAGCAATCCTCCCCACCCCTCCTGGCGTACAAGCCATGGCTCGCCATCCTCTCAGTGACAAACTGCACATGCTAAAGCTATTGAAACACACTAGCCTTTTGCCAAAAAATTAAGCCCTGTCCATTATTTATATTTTGTAACCTCTGATTTGAAAATTTGGATCCTTTTCCACTGTTAGTGACAGCAGCGCCCTTCATTTCACAGTTGTTTTCAAGGCTAGAAAAGAGAGGGGAGACACTCTTTACTCCCTTATTTTATTTTAACTTTTTATTTTTATTTTACTCCTTGTATTATTACTAGGCTTGCCAGTAAAATTGCTGGCAGCGAAAGAGATTATGTCCTGTCCTCTAGTGTGGACAGTCTTTTTGTCTTACCTGTTATGCCTTTGGACTCGGTCTGCATGTTTTTCCATTACAGTTGTTACTGGACTGACAGCCGCTGCAGGCACACCACAGCAGCTCGGGTGTTGTTGGCAATATCACTGGCAGCACACGCTGAGAGGGCAATATTCAGAGATGTGGGTGGGTCTGGGAGCCTGCACTCACCTAAACGCTGGGGGGTGGCTTAAAACCTAGCTTGGCTACGGCTCCTTGCCCTGCGCATCTGGCACAGTGTATGTAGTGTGAACATACTGCCTCCTGCCAGCGGGATGTCAGACTCTTGCAGTGGAGGTTTCCTGGGAGTCTGATCACTTACAGTTATTAAAGATCCTATGGCAAATACAGCTAATCCAATTAAACCTCCCACTTGCAAAACTTTCTGTGGCAGTCTCCAGGATGATAGCTCCATTTTGGTAATTAGGTTCTGCTGCTCAAAATTCTCAGCAGCTTCTGATGGACATCTTTGGCTTCTGGACCAAGTTCTTGTTCAGTGTCTCATTATTCAAGTTTAATGGCAGCTGCTACATTACAGCTGGACTTTAGGGACAGGTGAAATCATTCTTGTATTGCTAAGCAGGTAAAATGCTTCGGAGACCTCTAGGCTGAAACCTGTTCTGTAGCTTACATTATTTTTGTCTGTTATTTCCTTTTGGCTAGATATTAAAGATGACGATAGTCAGAAAACAGACAGCATGTATATATGTTCTTCGTGACATTACTAACCTTGTCTTGTTCAATTTGACACATGGACTGAATAGCTTGCAAGTTCCATAAGCTCCCAGCAGTTGTGGACATAAATACCAGCTGGGAATAGCTCTTTTCTGGGGAGAAAAAAAAAAAAAGAAAAAAAGGAGAGTATTAGGTAATGAAGATGAATCAGCCAAGCTGGTTGGAGTAGACCCTGTGTGCATAAAAAGAATAAATATCTTGCTGTCTATAAGACTGCTGTGGAGGACTCCCTGAAGGGAACCAGGTCACAAAGTAGCTTGTAGTGAGTGGTAGCATCTGCCTTGTGCGATCCGACCTTGCTCCTCGCCCATCTGGCAGCAGCAGGAGAATGCCTCAGGCGTAGGGCATTTTCAAAATACACCCTTTGTGCTGTCAACATGCTTTCAGTGAGTGTAGTCATCTGGTTCTGCAGCCCCTGTTACAAAGTGAGGAGCCGAAGTTCAGCCAAAAACTGCCAGGGGCCTGAGGGTTTGGTGTTTGACTGGTTTCAGAGGTGGAGTAGAGGCAGGGGAAGGAGTCACAACATCTGCATGCTGTTCCTCTTTCTTCTACTTACCATCAGTTTTGGGACAAATTTTGGTTGTCTTGGAGTTTTTCTCTTTTTTTCTCCCAATTTTTTAGTGTCACATGTTTTTCAAGAAAAGAAGGAACAGGGAGGGAGTAGAAGCAGAGAGGGAGTGGGGCATATGCATCTTTTTCATAGTATTCACTTTTGATACAGGTAAATGGTGAAAACATAAGTCCTTCTATTTGTACTTTTAACGTATATTTCTAAAGGGTAAAAAGAAGTACGGCAAAAAGTGAGATGGAGAAACAACTCTTTTCCAGAATTTCAGAACGAGCCTTTTCTAATGATTTGCTTATGAAGGGCTGAAGGATCACTGTCTGAAAGATGGCTTAGTAGCCTTCACAGAGCGGTGTACGCGCTGCTTTCTCAGAGCACTTTCACAACATTTCCCGGTGTCCTAAAACACTTTGACAATTCTGTATGCTGCTGAGCTCTGGGTGCATAATACTTACTACAGCATTGAGACTTCACTCACCTGGGGGACCGCAAAAGAAACCATCCGCTCTGTAGATTTGTTCCACCATTCTCCGTGTCCTCGCTTCTTGTCCTCCCTGATCAGCCTTGTGTCCTCTGCTAATGCCAATGTCATCATAGCTAGCAAGAGATGAGATTATTTGTGTAAGTAGGGAGATCATCTGGCAATGAGTTACGGTGACTGACAAGGCTCTGTTGCCACACATAATGCTGCTGCAGCAATAAAAGTCGATATAGTCTTGAAAGACAGCACTGCTTGGATGAGATCTTTTTGGTATTGTGCTGACTGTTCCCCTCTATAGAAATCTGTGCGAGGCTAAGTGAGAACCTGCATCCCCTTGTGCAGACATGCTGAGTCCCCACTGCAGTCTATAAAGGTAAAGAGTGAAGTGAACACAGAGAGAGTTTAGAGCCTAGTTCCTGGTTTCCAGAGTAGGGAGACTAAGTCCGTTGCAGAGAAAGAGACTTCAGTGCCTTGGTTGCTTTTGAGTGTAGGACTAGGTTGTAATTCACATAGATATTTTGGAACAGTCAATCAGTAACTTTATAGCCAACATTTTCCCCTAAGCCCCAAACCAAACTCAAATACCTTTTCTTCTCGGCATATGGAGAAAGGGAAAGGGTCTTTTTGTAGCCCGTATGGCTCTCTACATTCTTCCACACGATGAGCTTTCTGCCAATGTCAGTATCTCGTGGCTCAAAACCCTGCAGCCAAGCAAAAGGGTTTTGTCATCAGCTTCCATTTTAGTTTAGCTTTGCTTTCCTTAATGCTTCTCCTAGACACGGAAACTATATGAGATTATTACTGCATCTTGGAGAGATACACAAACTGAATTTTCCCTGGAAATATTGCATCCCAGAGCTGACAGAAAAAATATTTCCCCTCTCCTCTCCTCTCCTCTCCTCCCGTCAAGGATGGCTGTAATGCACG
>VXAL01001170.1:77577-91031 GCA_013399475.1 Chauna torquata | reverse complement strand
TCCTCTCCTCTCCTCTCCACTCCTCTCCTCTCCTCTCCTCCCTTCCTGGCAAGGATGGCTGTAATGCAAGTCCACAGCGTTGCTGAGAGATGGGCTGGTGGCTGCTGCTGGCACAGGCTGCGCTCCCTAACCCTACTCAGGAGTGAAGCTCAGCTCCTTCCCCGGCTGCCACGTGCAACCTGAGGATTGCTGTGCCCAAGTCCTGAGACGCGCTGTCTCTAAGGCGGGAGATCTGGAGATGTATCTCCATATGCTGCAGGAACCAGTCTCCCGGAGGGAGCAGAAGTGTTTAGAAGCGTGATGACGACATTCTACCAGAGCAGCAAGCTGGGTCTCAGGGAAGGAAACTTAACACTGAATACCAACAGAACTGCTTCAACGGTGAGAGCTATTAAGCAGTGAAGCAGTGAAATAGCAAGAAATGAAAGCCTTTCACTAATGTCCTTTAAAGATATGGCAGGCCAAGTAGAGGCACGTGCACTGGACACATTCCTGGCTGGACAAAAGAGTGCGTGAAGTCACTGTTACTGTTTTGGTGACTGTGGTATCAAAGAAACAGCAAGTACTGTGCACTACTCTGAAACATAATGTCCATCCAGAAGGAATCTTGCTTTGGCTGCAAACTGGGAAGATGAGGGGAAAGGACAGAAGATCACTGGTACGCATTGCCACTTTTTTCTAGTGACTTTAGTGTCCTCCTTGATTTACTGTCCTGCCTTGCTGCCTCTATCTGCAGAGAAGGAAGGAAGCATAGACTTGTTTCATATGGCAGAAAGAATATATCACTGGTTGGCCTGTGGATTTTCCTTATGTTCATATTGACATAATGTCTGTAGGGACTTACCATTAGGGGTTCTGAAAAATCAGGCAAATTTCCAACAAGCAGGCCAGCTAAAGTGCAAACCACAACCGTCACTGAACACAGCACCAGGACACCTATGGGCCACTCTGCGATCATTTGAGAATAACTGGAATCAACAGGAGAAAAAATGCAGCTGTTAAGGCACTTCTGCTATTAGCATGAAACCTGCTGTTGAACCAACATAGTGTTAGTAAAAGGAAGTACAAGAATTAGGGCTTTCTGGTTTGAGCATTTATTTATTGAAGAGCTTAGAGGCTCTAGTACAGCTATTAATGAACATATTATACCTCTAGCTGGATGTTTGCAGGCAGTTCTAATTAACTCGGGTAATTACATTTTGCCTCCCTACATTTTCCTGCTTTTTCAATCAGAAATAATAAAACCTAGACTCTTCCATCCTAAGGCAAAATGAAGCTTTAAATGTTTAACTTAAAAGACTGATTTTAGAAAGAGCTTCTCTCTCTTTTTTTTTTTTTCATCATGCAATCCAAGCTAGTAGCTGCTTTACCATTTGGCCTGCAGATCTTCAGCATGTGGACCCTGAGAAGTCTAGGGGCTATTCTGAAGTGTCTCCTAAAGATAACTACCTCAAGCAAGTCCATTGTCATTGCTCTAAATTCACTCACTGTATGGGGGCCTGCCTTACTGTTGGCAAACATGTAGACATGCAAAGTTAAAAAAGGATGGAAACCACCGATCTGATGTGCAACCACTGTTAGGATTGTCAGCAGCAGTTATGGAGTTGACAAGCAGCTTCTGGATCTGCAGGATGAGTGGATCTCACCCTGATCACAGCCTCAAAACCAAAAGCTGAACCTCCAACAGGAGTATCTGCAAATGCAGCAGACCACGGCTGTGTAACTTCGGGGTTTGGAGAACACAGAAAACCCCACAGGCCAGTGTGGTTTGGTGGCACACACATTTTTAAAGGCATTTCTATACAAACAAAACCCCTCTAGAGAAGCAGCTTACTGCAGCCAAAAGTATTTTTGCCATCACAGTTACTTTTGTTCTAAGAACTGGTCTAAAATTTCCATTCTAGGGTCTATTTTTATGTTGGGACAAACCATGTCTCCTATAGGATAGTCTGTCGAAGTTGCTATCTCACAATTTGTTTACTAGTGCAGGTTTTACTGCCTCAGATTTTTGTCTTCAAAAAAAATCTGTTAAGAGATAAGATATTGGAAGGGGTTCCTTCTCTGGTTTGGCAGGTTTCTAAGTTTTTTGGATGTGTTCGGATATATTTCTGAAATATAAGAAATTCTTTGTTCAAAAATAGTCGACAAATATTTGGGCTTCATGGGGAAGTGAAATATTTATGAACCTTAGAGCAGCTGTGCTAGTGCGTATCAGCCTCAAGGTTCCTGCTTGCCTGGTCTTCTGCTTCTCTTGCCTCCGACTTCACTGAGTCAAATAATGCAGCTTTTTTTTCTCATAATTATAAATCATCATAAGCCCTTCAAACAGCTTTTCACATGACTTTAGGTCAGGCCTGTTTTTGTTTTGTTTTCAATTTAAGACTCCCTTATGAAATTTGTTTTCATAGATGAAGTCTTCACTATGAAAATGAATAAAAATTGCCCTTTACACATTAGATTACATAATTTATGGAGGCTGTTTTGGGTAATTCAGTGTCCAATTACAAAAAAAAAAAAAAAAAAAAAGAAAGAACAGACTGCAGTATCTGATGATGGAAAATGCTTACACAAATCTTCCAGAGAAAAACAGTTTACAAAAATCAGCTTTTAAACAGAAATTGAAAGCAATCAAAGTATTTTAATTTTGAGAAACATATTAAAAATACCCTGACTTTTGAAAAGGTGAACTTATTTAATTTTTTAAAGAGGTAAAAAGAGTTACAGGCATGCTTCATGTTTATTCTGTTTAGACATTCCAGCTGCAGCCATTGTTTAGCAATGTTACATTCCACAACAGTACTGTACACCCACATGCAAAATCCATGTGCTTTAGGAGGAAGGAATTTCTGTTGCCTATTTTCATGCCCTAAATGAGAGTTTTCTAACATTGGGAAGAAACTCAATATAAACTCAATATAAACTGCTATAAAACAAACACAATGGAAAATGTTACTTTCACGTTTAATTCTGAAAATTAGAGGATCTTTATACTTTAATAATCTAATTTTCAATGTTTATGTGATTTCTTTTGTATTAAAGGTGAGTTTCGTGCTGATAGGATCTCTTTATGTGCTCACCTTATTTGAAAGCAGAAGACCGGAGATAAAGAAAATAATTGTTGTACTTAACTTTTCTATTAAAATGTTATTTTCTCCACCATGGCTAGAGTAGCCACGCTTCTTTTCACTGTCAGGCAGCATCCTGTACTTTTGCTCAGGGATTGCCTCTTCCTAGGCCTAACCTCCTTTGAATATTTTATATCTTTTAATTTAATTGCAGATTTTCTGGTATATAAGTATACGAAAAACTAGGAATCATTGCACATAGTCTTGGAACAAAGATCTCTTCCAGTGTATCTTGTGAGAAAATGCAGGACTCCACTGTTACTGCTGTTGCTGCCCTCCTGATTCCCCATGTGGAAGGCCAAGCTGGATTAATCCAATAAATGTAACTATATATATACATAAAGCTGTTGTATGGACTAGAGCCAGGCACCTGCTCTGAGAACAGCTACCAAGACAGCGTTGCTATTCATTAGTGCAGGTTAAATTGATCTTGCAAGCAAATTGAGATTTTTCCAAGCGGATGGGAAGCGCGGAGCGGGGAGCGCTGACCTTGCCTCTGAAGCTGGGCCTGCCGGGGATGTCACCAGCAATAACGCTCTGCATTTCCTAATAGCAGGGTAGGAGAGCAATAATAATAGGGTAAAAGGACAGCAAGCTTTTGATATTAAACATACCTTTTTGGCATCCTGAAAGCTTTGTCATGTCTGCAGACAGGAAAAAAAAAAAAAAAAAGAAGACGACGTTCATTTATCAGTTTCCTACAGAGTCCTAGGCTGCTAATGAGCAAGTTAACCCAATCAGGGGCTGTACAGCACCAAGCTGAGCCATTGCTGCAAGAGTTGTTTGGCACTACATGGATTAGTCTAATGAATAAGAGAGTCTTTTCCTCTCCCGTTGCCATTTTAACCAAACGTGATGGGAAGACACGTAGTAACTACGCTTTTTTGCCCCTCCAGAAAACACCATATAATATAACGGACATATGCCATAATCCCATAGAAATTGCACCATAACACTTAGCCATGAAAATCTATCTTCTTTAAGTGCTTTCCTACTGAATTTTTAAATTGCTTCTTGACAAGAGCATAACTACAAAATTTCATGAGCTGGGCTAACAAGGCCTATAGTTTTTATTTCCTGTTCAACTCAGCAAGGATTTTCTAGAATGGTGAACCTCATTTGTTTCCTGAGCCATTTCAAAGACAATGTTTGGCCAGTCTGGAGGAGTAGAAGGCCCATGGAGCTGCGAAAAACATTTTACTGGTGTTTCCCTCACAGGGGAGCTTTGTCATTCCTCTTTGTAGAGCTCTGAGGAATGAAATAAAAAAGCCTTCCGAGGGGATCCAAGGTTACATTTATTAATGAATTCCTCAGGGCAATCTTAACAAAAGCTGCGCTTCAGTGAGTCACCATATCTGAAGGGCCTTTCCTTCTGCTCTCCGTTTCCACCTGAAATGTCCCCTTTGAAATATGCCACAGCCCAGCATGGCCCTGGGTTGCAATGCAGCCTCCAGTCGTGGCTTCCTCCCATCTCCAGAGCCATTCCAAGCTCAGCTCAGCAGGTTCCCCTTCCTGTCTTCGCCCTCCTCCTCTGCTCTTCACTGAACTGGGGGAAGTTGCTGTCACGCTCCGACACTGCGTGGGGCAGGTGGCCCTGGGTCCCTGCTCCAGCTGGTGCCGACTGGTGCCCCTGCGGCAGCTTGTCCCTCCTGGCATGTCATCGCGAGTGGAGGGAATGAAAAAGCAACGAAGGAGAGTGCCCCACAGAAGAGTTACTCTCTGTGGCACACGCAATGAATCATATTGCGTTTTCCTCATTACTCTAATGCTCCGCAGATTTGAGAGAGAGGGGAGCAAAGAAAAATCCTCACTACATTATTAAAGAGAGGTCTCTTTTTGGCAGCACACTGCCCGTCCTGTGCTAATTCTCTCACAATAGCTTCTCAAGCAGATTTGCTCGGATTAAAAACATTATTATAATATCACTTTTCTGTCTGCTAGTGTTGCACATTCTGCCAGGGATTTGCAATCCAGCTGCATTTCCTGCTTAAATAACCTGTTACAGAGAACACAGCTGACATTTGTTGATGCAATGTTGATGCAAACGCAAACACAAGCAAATTAAATCCTCTGTTAATGGTTACAGAATGAGATCATAAAGGGCTTTTGTGCCTAACCCTGCACCACTGTACAAAGGCAAGGAATCCTGCACCATCTCCTGTCGGATTCTGCTTGGTGCCTACTGCTGTGGTAGCAAAGGGATCATGGTCTGTGCCAACAGTGGACTCCAAAAGGCACATGCAGCGAGGCAGGATGATGCTGGCTGGAAGGGGCAGCGGATTTATTTCAGGCCGTCGGGGATGCCCATGCTGTACGCATCGTTACAGCGCTACCCAACAAACATCCACCACCCAAGCAATTCGATGCTCTGCACACAAATGGATCTTACCTGATTCTGTCATGGACAACACAGAATTTATAGCCTTGTCACTGCCCAGCCTGGAAAACCAAATCGTGTTCTGCAGCTTTGTATTTCTCACTGCTCTGCGCTAGCCAGTGCTTATTACCCTCTGCCTCCTCTCCCCTCCAGCACAGGCAGCAGCTTCAGTGGGAGCAGAAAAAGAAATTAACTGTGCTGTTATCACACAGAAACTCCGCCAAGATAAAGGATTAGCCAGCTGGATATCTTGCAATGCAAAAGGAGAAAAGAGGAGGATCACAGAACTGGGCATGATCACAGCTGGATGATATGAGGGTAACTGAGTGACCTTGGCTTTACCCAACAAGTCACCTTGAGAAGCAAATCCTGCCTCTCCCAGGTGTGGGAACGGCAGCTACATACGCCCTCCACAGAGGCGGAGAGAGCAAATTCCTTCCCTCCTTGCTTTTGGGGGCAGCTGCTGCCTCAAATTGGAGAGCAAAACCACGTTTTATGCGTTCCCCACTCAGACTGTTCTCATCCTGTCCCGCTGCCCCCAGGAGATGCTTTGTGAAAGCCTCCCAGCCTCTCTCCACATGCCTCTCACCTGACTGTTACAATGTGATGCTGCACCGGCCGTGAGGGTCGCTGCCCAGGGGACCACTGCTTCCAGGGGGTTTCCGAGGCCTCGCAATGGGAAGCTGGTGCAGGGTCAGCGCTGGAAAGGTGGGAACACAACACAGACCTCTCGCCGTGCCCGGGGAGCGGGGGCAGGCCGTAGCTGCCTCGGGGCTCTTGCTGGTTGCAGGAGTAATACGGGTGATGCTGCTGTGAGTCCTGGGAGCTCAATGGTACCTGGCCGTTGGACTGGGTGGAGATTGGCCCAAGCGTGTGGCTGGAGGAGGGCAGGTGGTCTCCCCCCAGCCTGGGGGATGCAGGAATGGGGCAGTGATGGACCGGGCAGATTCTTTCCCAAGAGGTGCCACTGTAGCTGGGCTCGGTGTTTGCGATCTCTGGTATGGCGAGACAGGTCTGGCAAGGTCCTGCATTTTGTTTTTCTCTGTGAGAGAAAATAAAGGGATGGTAAAACCCTTCTCTGTTACAACACTGGATCAATAGAAAGGCTATGCAGGGGAATCACATCTTGCCTCCCACTTAATGCAAGACTTAAAACCTCACTCTCTGTTTGCTGTATCAAGAGCCAGGGCTGAGCTGGACTATGTATGCTTTTTACAAAAACATCCACAAGTTACTCAGGGGCTCCAACTGATGGTGAATCCATCACATTTTTGTGCATGTTGCTCCAAAATTGTGAAAAACAGCGTAACACTCCCTTGAACAGTTTTCAGCTCCTATAATGGTTGTGGTTTTAGAAGCCAGGTATGGCTGCAGTGTGTAGGCAGAATTAAATTTTGCTTATGGCATTTTAGTTGGGTGGACCTCATTGCTCCCTCTTATTTCTCCAAGATATTTCAGTGTGGATAGGGGCAAGACGAACTGGTTGGTGATAATGGCAGGGTCCTAATCCAGGAGCACAGAGTAATTACAGAGATCTGAGGGACCAGTCAGTCTGTGTGACACCAAGAAAACCCTTCACGCACAGCAGAATGAGGCACACTGACCCCAGAATGCCTTTGAAATGCCATCTCAGGGTGTCAGGGAGGTCCAGCAGCAATGTGCTATCTGGAGGTCAGAAAGCAAGCACAATATGGAAACACCAATAGTCTCTGGTGCTTGATCACAGCACATGCCGTGGTGTCTACAGCTGACTTATGTGCCTGCTCTGGTGTCTGGCCTTGAGAATTAAGTATGATGGATGATTTGGGCCAGCTAGAATCACAAAGTGTCTCAATTTGTCCAAGAATTTTGAGTACTGGAGTGAGACAAGAATGAGATGAACTTTAGCCTGAGGCACCTGATGCGATGTTGAAAAAAAATGAAGGCAAAATATGTTTGAGAAGGGAATATTTTCGAAACTTTGCAGAGTTCATCTCATTTCTCTTTCAGACAGCCACAGAAAAAGACAGAATTTTAGCAATTAAAGGTCTCTGGAATTGCACCCAAATTTTACTAGCACAGTAATATCAATGACAAAAGAGATTTGAAGATTGCTATTAGTTCAGTATTGCTTGAAAATTGGTATTTTTTCCAGAAAGGAGGACATATTGGCCTTGGCAGCTCACGCTATGTACTTTCCAACGTCAATTGAGCTTATCAACACTGAAAACTATATTTCATGATTATATAAAATGGGCTCATTTCACTAAATCATTACAACAGAGTAATGTTTGCAGCAGCAGTTATACCAGTGCTGGTGTGGAGTCTCGGGGTGCGGGCGTTGCGCTCAGCGTTAGTTGCACACAGTACCAGTCCAGGGACTGGTAACAAAGATACCTTGACTGGTTAGACACTCTCCAATGCCCGTTTTTAAGCCAGAAGACAACTGCAGCATAGTTACAGACAGGGACGGCATGATCAAGGATGCTCATTGCAATGACACTGACTTTGGAAGCAACAGCTGATGTTCACATGCAGATCTTGGGTCTTGAAATTAGTTTGCTGGATATTTATTGGTAGTGGCCAAGGAAGGAGAGGAGAAATGGCAAAATGATATAAAAGTAGTTGGCAAATGCCAATGTCTGTGTGAGTGAGCTTCTCTGCATCCTTGGGAGATGATGTACACCCAAAGGGAGCAGAGTCAGACAGGATCTGTGAGACCGTCGATGTTTCTTATGACAGCAGATGTACAAATTGGTGGAAACAAGTCAAAGTTTGCACTGGAGCAGGTGTCAGAAAACCCACAGGCGGATGTGTGCACACCTCGCTGAGATCAGCTTGACAGGTTGTTCCCGAAAGTTCCAGCACTCGGTTGCCTCTGCTCTGCACTACAAAGGACTAATAAGACTTCAGCTCGTTCAGTGTAGCGAGAGGGAGTGCTGTTTGCCAAAGCAGAAGCTCCTGAACAGATTGTGACAGTGATATCCCATTCACCCGCACAGTTTGTCAAAAGAAATAATATAAAACCCTGTCGCATGAAGTCCTCGCTGTCCTGTCACAGATGGATTAGTGGCAGGATTACCCAGACTTTCACGCGAGTGATTTGGGTTATAGCTCTGTGTGAAGGCAGTTTACAATGGAAGACTACAAATTTGTCGTTGGTGTATATGAATGCGATACATGAGAGTATAAATCAAATGCCAGCAAAGCCGTTCATGGGAGTTAATCTGAGGCCTTGCCTGCGCTTGCTACAGCCCCTTCAGAGTCATCCCTGCGCTGGGAGGGATTCGCGCTCGGCTCCACGGGCACAGCACAGGGCAGGTGCAACACAGGCAGACGAAGGACAGCTTACAGTCTGTGGTGGTCAACATGGCATATTTAATTAGTCATTGCCCATCTATGCTAATTATAGAACCAACCAGACTGGGACATACTAACCACCACATCCCCTACAGCTCTGGTGTGCTGCAGGGGCAGGGTTTAATTGCGAGAGCCGACCTGGAGTGTATCGCACTTCCACTCTTCAGATCAACGTGTAATTCATCTCACTCTTCCCAGATTTCCAGCGGCTGGAGTGCAGGTTAATTTTATTTTGGAGTTTGTAGCTTTGTACTAGCAGTGCCGGGGCAGGGAATTTTCACCAGAAAGCTGGGGTTGTGGTAGTGTTATATTTTGGCAAGGTCTAGACTTTTTCTCACTCCCTTTTCGATGTCTCTAAGTTATTATTTTCCCTCTACCTTGAGCCTATCATTTTTCCTAATTTAGGTACACTTGAAATAAGCAATGTTTTCCTAAAATGCATAATAACTTACAGAGACTGCCACACTAACAATATGCGCTTTTGGTATTCCCACACCAGTAAAATACTTGTGTTCTTTTTTTTCAAGGTAAAAACAAAATTCTTTTTCATTTAAACTGCTGGGTTTGCACTGGCGGTTGGGACCAGAGGTTTTGCATAACTGAATTAGGCTGACGACTGCCCTGCCACATCTGCCCACCTCATCTGTGACACTGGACAGAAGAAAAAGGCTTTCACGAAAAACACTTTGAAGATGGTCAGGGAGATGCAGGAAACATGCAATGAAAAATTCCTGCTCCAAAACCCCTCAGCTACAGAACCTCCTGGTGGGGAAGGCAGATGACAAACTCTTGGATATCGCAGATTGCATCCAGCTTTTTAGCACATACATTAATACAGTCAATGCTAATATTTCACATGCAAGCCCATTCCCCTTGTTTACCATCTTTGCTGCGAAATACTGTGAAGTTCTGTTCTTCCCCCCGGCATGTTGTCTTAGCTCCATACCCTGGCTGCTCAGTGACTTCACATTTTAGAATAACTTTGTCTAGTTCAAATCATTCACTTGTGACTCTTCTTCATTATCTCCTTTTCAGGCTAAACAATTACATCTGTCAATCACCCTCCAGATCCGAGCTGCCTTATGCTCCTCTCTCTCCAACTCCATGACAATGTGACCTTGGTTATCCAAAATCTCCAGGGAAACCTGGAGCTCACAAATAATGATAGCTTTGGATAATCACTGGTGGCAGTTCTGCAGATTTTGAGTCTTCAGTTGCTATGCTCCCAATTAGCCAGGATGATGGCGGGCTTAACATTTGATCTGCTGAGGTCTGCACCAGAGATGTATGCTGGTCCTTGTTTGCCTGCCTGCAAGCATGTCACTATTACTTTTCTGGGCCCGCAGGACCCTGAACTATGCTTGAAAAATGGTTGTGGGGGAGTTTCTGATGGCTGTTTACTGTCAGACAGGAGAAGAGGTGGGCAGAGCACGGCGCTGGATGCTGTGTGCCATGCTGACACTAACAAAAACTAACACCAGGGGAAGAGAAACGCTTTCTTGAATGTTCATTCTCATTCTGGGCCGTGTCAGATATTTGACATCTTTGGGATTGTGTGGGCAGAAATGGTCTCTCAGCCACAGAAAAGCCTTCCGAAGCAGCCTGACAGCCTCCTTCTTCTTCTTCAAGCTCAGCTGGATGCAACCGAAGAGATAGAGAGAAAAGAAAAAGGAGGTGGAGGGCAAGTGACAGACTGGAGCTAACTGGTCCTGTTACCCACGGCAATGAGTTGCGTTTCTCATGCTGCTTCCCCATCTCTTCCCTTGAGATGTCTAGACAGTATAATAACTCAATTTATGAAACTGCCCGAGTCACTTTGAGCGCAGCAGTGCTTTTGCTGCACTCAAAGAGACAAGTACCAGGGCACAGGCAGACCACCTGATGTGGGGGAGACAGCAAAAGGACTGAAACCTCTTCCCACAGGAAAGCAGTCAAGATAAGGTCAATGTTGCCAAAGATCCAGCTTTCTGCCACTCCATCTCTGCTGGGATGCGGAGCAGTGACAGGCATCGCAGAGGCCAAATGCCATGAGTCGACTCCCAGGCCTGGACCATCCCCAGGCGTGGCAGGGAAATGACAGCATACGGCCACCTTCCCTTTCCTCAGCCACTCCGTTTCCTTGGCACGTCCCTGATCCTGCTTCCCTCTCAGCCGTGCAGCAGGAGAGAGCATGCACCCCTGAGAAAGGAGAAGTGGGCCTAAAATATCCAGTGTTTGAAGGAATGGCTTCTTTACTGGTCTGCCAAAAAAACTCATCCCCCAGATCAATTGTATAAGCCCTTTTTTTTTTTTTTTTTTAAAGAAAGGTTATTTATCTCACACTTTGCATACTAAGGGGAGGATCAGGAAAGCAGCACTTTGCGTATGAATGATGGGCAACGCCTACCAAGTGATGGAGCTGATGCCTGAGTAAGACTACAGCGTCTCCCATTGATGGGAGAATCTCCAGGGGGAATAAAAACAAGCGAGAGTAAGGGCAGGAGCCTGCATCTTGACTGCAACGAGATCCCGTTTCCCCAGGAACCTTCGCTCAATTAGACATGAAGCACTGCAAAATTTCATTCACAATAAAAGAAGCTAGTGTTATTTTCCTTCCCTTTTTTTCTTGCCCTAGCAAGGTTTTCCTTGCACATAAGGTGCATGAGTTTTCCCAAATAAAGAAGAAATTCTTTCTGAATTACAACTGTGTGCTACAGGTCAGCTTCCACTTAGACTAATGGCTAATTCTCTTTGAACATACCCCCAGCAAAACAGCAGTGGAGCTCTCCAGGAAAAAAAAAAAAGAAAAAGAAAGAAAGAGCTTGTGTTTGCCTGTGCTTTTTAAGGCGATAAGAGTGCCCTTTTCCAGAGATGGGGGAAGGGTTCATTGCACTTCACTCTCACCTACCATCGATGTCCGGTGCCTAGCTGACAGGGAGGGACAGGCACCTCTTGAGCAATCCATCTCCTCCTTAGGCAGGGTCAAATTCTCGTGCACTGGAAAATTTCTGTGTAGTTGCTCCTTGTTTTGCTTTTCAGTCTAGCAACAGGATAGTGCGTATCCTTGAAAAGACCTACAATCTTTATTTTTAATGAGACTCCTGAGTATGTTAAATCTTCATGAAAAATTAATAAGACTGCAAAACTCTGCTTCCCACATAGTCTGCCGAGAAAAGTTTAGTTTTATAATCCTTTCCATTGACTCGCCTGAACAGCCTTACCTTTACCCCAGGCAGCTAGTGCTGCTGTGGGTACAGGTATGTGTCACGGGATGCAACCAGACACAAAAGGCTCAGTGATCCCCACCCAGCCTTCAGCGCCGGAATAGGTCTGGATGCAGTTTGCCGTATGTACACTGGCAGTGTAAAACGCCCAAGTAAAATTCTGTTTGCTAGCCCCTATTTTGAAGAAAACAAATAAAACAACACCTTGCTCTCCCAGTCCTGAAAAGGTCAGAAGGTGTTATTTTCAAACATCGGTAGTTTTCTGATGATAAATTCAGCAGAGCATTGTCTAGGGCCAGAGGACAGGCACTACAGAGCTAACCATTTAGTGGCTATGTGAGGAGCCTTGCATTGATGTATATATTTGCTCAGGAGAACTCTCTTCTTGTACTTTAGTGCCATAAATTTTAGTTCTTGAGTATGCAGCATGAGTGAAATTCAAAACACACCCATTTCAGAGGCCGTAACTCATCTCTCTAACTCTTACAGACTGCAGCATTCATTTCAAAGGACCCGTTCCAAATGATCAAGGATTACTTGGGCAAGCAAAGCTAACAGGGCTTCACTGGTAGCTCAGACCCCATTCCATGCCCAAGACTGAGAGCACTGCTGGATTGCATACAGTCACTCAGCGAGCACCGAGACCCAAAAGCACCCCGGGCTCTGCCAGAGATCTCCAGAGCTAAGGAGATGTGACTGCCCCACTGGTTCCCCCAGGCAGGTGGGGAGGTCTCAGCATGAAGATGCTGCATCAGGCAGAAGTGAAACTCTGTGGCTTTCAGAACAAATTTGTGTGTTGTTGACCTCAGGGTGTGCCCTAGTCAAACCGAGAATGTGAACAGCTCAGATCTGTTGCCTCCGGTATAACAAATGGCAATGTGCTTGAAAATTTGGGGATGGCTCTTTGCCCATGATCATGGGCTTGCTGACATTTCCAGAAAATTAACACGATTGTGGCTGCCAGCCTGGTTTAATGCACCAGGTAAGGGAGCATATGGCACAGCGGGGGAAAAGGCGAGGGCTGCAGGGTTTTATGGAAAAACCCTTTGGAGTGAAAACTGTGCTTGTCCGCAGCCTAGCGCAAGGAGGACTCCATCCGAACCATGCCCAGTGTCGCCAGCAATTGCTCACCCGCTGCGTGATAAAAACCCACCAGAGGCCAAGCCGCCCACCGACATGGCGGGCTCTGCAGGGTGCGCGGCCCTGCACACGAACAACCGGGGCGCCAGCCGCGCAGCGCAGGTGTCCCGAGCCCCACAACGAAGGGCTTCGGACGAACGGGACGCGCCTGGATGGCGCCGGGGGGCAGCGCCCAGCCCCGGGAAGACCACCCAGCTCCGCCGAGCCGCACCCGCACCCCCCCGCGCCCCGCAGCGGGCAACCCCGCCACCGGCCGCGGGGCTCCGTGCC